>PVHX01011530.1:23006-63828 GCA_004024805.1 Geosciurus inauris
AAAAAAAAAAAAAAAAAAAAAAAACAGAAATGGTAGAGTTAGCAATTGCCAACATCAAAAACAATAAGTAACTATGAATTATATCTGGAATTAAAGCAAACAACCTGTGTCAATTATGTCATCCACAGAAGTAATAATTGCAACAGCATTAATTGTGAGGGCAGGAGTTACATAAACAAATTAGTGATAAAAGATGGTAAGAGCACATCTGTATTCCCAGTGGCTCAGGAGGCTGAAGCAAGAGAATTGCAAGTTCAAAGCCAACCTCAGCAATACAGCACCCTAAGCAATTCAGTGAGACTTTGTCTCTAAATAAAATATAAAAAAGGGCTGTGAATGTGGCTCAGTGGTTAAGCACCTCTGGACTCATCCCTGGTACAAAAAAAGAAAGAAAAAAAGAAAAGAAAATGTGATAGGAAGGTGGAAGAGTTCACAATTTCGAAAAATGAATAGAGAGAATGCAGAAGAGATGCAGCATATAGTGGTTATAAGGAAGGAAGAGAAAAAATTGAAGTAACAAAGTAAACAGTGAAATAGAGAACAGTAGAATTTGGATGTTAGCAGAATAAAAGAGAGAAAGAGAAAAAGAGAATGAGACAATACAAAACCAAACCAAAATATACTAATAAAAAATCCTAACCCTCAACAGACAAGGCAAGAAAAAAGAAATACATTTAAAAATGCTAAAAATGAGAAAAAAGAAACAGATTATATATATATGTATATGTGTGTGTGTGTGTGTGTATATATATATATATATATATATATATATATCCATGAACCAATTAGCACAGCAAAAAAAACCACATAAAAACAAAAACTGAATAAATAAAAAGAAGAAAAAGGTTAATGAAAAATTAAGGAATTATTTCTACTAAGGTGGTAAAAATAGTCAGGTGGGGCTTAGATCTAGTCAGTTCTTTAGGGGCTTTGCTAGGTGGTTTCTGCTCTGGAGAGATTAGATCAAAGCACCCCTAAGTCCTGGAGTTGCCAATCTCTGGAGGGAGTTTCAATCTCAGGAGCCTCCTATGGATTCTACTTATGGGGTACAGGGAACTAATTGTTCATCCCTTCTGCTGCCCATGAAAACAGCCTTTCCAGGCTTACTCCCTTAGTGTATTCATACCTCCCTGATTCCTGACCCACTTCCATTGCTCACATGAGTCAATATACTCCAAGGGGAAAGTGAGTTGAGCTTCCCTTCATTTTTCTGACTTGAATCCCTCCAGGCAACACATTTTCTGTGCCAATTTTACTCCTGTTCTGCTAAGTACACCCTAGGGTACATAAACAGTACTTGCCAGGATAGTGTAGTCATGTTTGATCTGATCTCCCTGCTCCTCCAATAGCAGTTACAGCATGGCCACCTCAAGATGGCTCATGTCTCAGTTCTCCACAGCCAGTTGGGAAACATGGGCCATTTTTCAAGCACCAGTGCACAATGCTGCCTGTGGATCAGCCAAGGGCAGGCTGCTTTTCTGATCTCAGGTTTTCCTGTTCTCAGTCTCTCCACTGTGTTGCTCTCTGTGTTCACACTCCCTCTGCTACCACTGCCACAACCAGTGTGGCTCCAATGTACTTTTTCTTCTTTGTTTAATGTACCTGAATTTCCAACTGTCTAAGACACTTTGGCTACCCAGTATTGAGTTTTAGTGAAATCCTTCTTCCGCTCACCTTGCAGAGAAGCAGTACTCCTACCACTTGCATCCCAAGCCACAGAGAAAGTAGGAATATATCCTTCCTCTAGCTTACCATCATCTTCTTTCCAAGTTTTTAAATTAATAGCAATTCTAAAAATCACCACATATTTTTAAAAGGTAGAGATTTTTAACCAGAGAAAGAGAAGAAATTTTTAAAATAAAAAAAAAAGAAGTCATTAGAAACAGCCACAGTGAACAAGATATTGGAATGAGGATCAGGAACTAAGATGGTCAGAGATTACAATAGTTATCTTAAATAATTTATTTTAAAAAGATGAGAAATGGTGAAGATATAGGTAATTTCAGTAGACATGCACAGATTCTGTAAAAGTGAGATAATATTGTAATGAGACAGATAGATGAGAATGGTGGGAACATGAGGTTAACAGAATAATTCTATAAAATGGGCACACAGTGCTACCCACCCACATACACATGCTTACTTTGCCAAAAAGCGATTTGCCTACAGCTCTATCCAGCCTACATGGTAGGATAGATCACATCTCTCAGCAAACTGAGGATGAGGGGAAAGTCAGGCCGTCAGTGTAGATAACGAATGATGGTGGCTGAGAAAGAATTACAATTGGTTATCAAAAAATCCCCAGCACCAAAAAACAACAACAACAACAACAAAAATTGGTTATCAAAGAGAGAAAAACAAGTTGTTGACCTCTGTGACCATGCTCCTGGGCATTCTGGGTTGCTGACAATTAACTTCCATGTACTTGTCCCCAGTCTCATATACAGGGAAGAAACAGAAGACAATAATTAAAAAGGGGAGTTCTGGAGTTTATAAAAGACACATCTTCTCCCATGGGTTTTCAGCATCAGTCTGCTTCTTTTCCAAGAAGCCTATCTCTATCACTTTCTTAAATAAAATTTACTCTCTACACTTGCTTAGGCATCTCCTGGTTGTTTAATCTTCAATAGGGAGGAACAAGAACCTGTTCCTGATCTCCAACAAACCAATATCAATATTCTGAAATTATAAAGTTAATATCTGAAATAGAAGATTCTTTGAATAAAACTTCTCATCATTAGGAGTAATTGGTATCAGGTTATATTTCTGCCAAATAACACAGGCGCAAAATGAACTTTCTTCAGGTTTCACAGAAACATGCACCAGGAAACAAACAATGGAAAGAAATGTGAGCCCTAAATCTCCCCATTTTTCTCTCTAGAGATTATTTCTAAGTCACTTTGCAAGCATAGTGTTCTAACAGCACAGTAGTCTCACCGAATAGAGGAAGTAAAGAACTGATTTCAAAGAGGCTAAGTAAACATTATAGGTAATATAAAATAAAAAATAAAATTTTATTATTTATTCAAGGTAGTTTTTTAATTTAAAGGATAATTTTCTTGGCCAAGGGTAACAACATATAAATAAATAAGTGAAAGATACACTCCTGACAGTTCATTAGTGGAGGCAAAGGGAACATTAATAAATACACAATTTAGTCAAGTTATATCAATAATTGTTTTAATCATCAGTGGCTTAAACATGCCCATTAAAAGACAAAGATGGAGTAGATCATTAAAGAAGACCCAACTCTATGTTGTCTGTAGAAAACTCACTTTAAAGATAAAGACATATAAATACAAAATAAGCAAATGAAGAAAGATATATTGTGCTAATACTAATGAAATTAAAGCAGGAAAACTATATGCATTTCAGACAGGGCAAATTTCAGACCCAGGAAAGTTATCCAGAATAAGGTGGTGCATTACATAATCATAAAGGGATCAATAATCTTAGAAGGCAGAAAAAAATCCGGTATATATATATATATATACACACACAATAAGAGATTATCAGAAAAAAATGACAGAACAGTAAGAAGAAATGAATGAATCCATTATTATAACTGAAAAATTTAGCACCCTCTATCAGACATAGAAAGATCCACGAGGCAAAAATTAGTATAGAAATGATTGAACTCAACACCATCAATCAAATGAATATAATGAATATATATAGACTCCTTTATTTAACAACCGCAGAATATATATTGTTCTCAAGCTTACATGGAACATTCATCAAGATAGATCATGTTCTAGATCATAAAGACACATTCACAAATTTGAAAGTTTAGAAATTATACAGTGACTGTGCATTGCAGTGGGTAAAACTAGAAACTAATAACATATGTTTGAAAAATCCCTAGATACTTGGAGGATAAGCAGTACATTTCTAAATATCACATGGGTCAAAGATAAAATCTAAGAGAAATTTACAAATATTTTAACTATATAAAGATGGAACAAAAATTTATTAAAATTTGTGCAATGCAGTGAAAGCAGTGCTTTTTGGGAAAATTATTACATTGAATATATATACATGAAAAGATGAAGTTTCACTGGGCACAATGGCTCATACCCACAATCCCAGCAACTCAGGAGGATGAAGAAGGAGTATCACAAGTTTTAGGCTAGCTTTGGCAATTTGATGAGACTCTGTCTCAAAATAAAATATAAAAATGTATCCTGGCTATAGGTTTATGTATTCTATTGATATTTTCAAAGAAATATCTTTTGATTTTGGTTCAATAGATTTTCTGTTTTCAGCTTTTGATGTTTCTGCTCTAATTTTTATTTTATTTTTTTCTTTTCTTCTGCATTCTTTAGATTTAATGTACTTTTTCTTTTTCTTTTTATTTATTGATTGATTTTAAAAATGTATTTCAAGTCATAGTACATATATAGAGCTCAATTTTCCATCTCTCTGGTTGCAAACAAGATAAAGTCATACCATTCGTGTCTACATACATGTACCTAGGATACTGATGTCCATCTCATTCCACCATTTTTGCTTCTCCAATTCCCCCTCCCCTCCCCTGCCTCCCCCCTGCCCCATCTAAAGTTTCTCCATTTCTCCCATGCTCTCCACCCACACCTGCCTTATATATCAGCATCCACTAATCAGAGAAAATATTCCGTCTTTGGTGTTTTGGGATTGGTGTACTTCACTTAGCATGATGTTCTCCAATTCCATCCATTTACCTGCAAATGCCATAATTTTATTCTCTTTTATTGCTGAGTAATATTCCATTGTGTATATATACCACAGTTTCTTTATCCATTCATCTATTGAAGAGCATCTAGGTTGCTTCCACAGTTTAGCAATTGTGAATTGTGCAGCTCTAAACATTGAAGTGGCTGCATTACTGTAGTATGCTGTTTTTAAGTCTTTAGGGTATAGGCCGAGAAGTGGGATAGCTGGGTCAAATGGTGGTTTCATTCAAAGTTTTTTAAGAAATCTCCATACTGCTTTCCAGATAGGTTGCACCAATTTGCAGTCCCACCAGCAATGATTGAGTGTGCCTTTTTCACCACATCCTTGCCAGCATTTATTGTTGCTTATATTTTGGACAGCTGCCATTCTGACTAGGGTGAGATGAAATTTTAGGGTAGTTTTGATTTGCATTTCTCTAATTGCTGGAGATGTTGAACATTTCTTCATATATTTGTTTATTGATTGTATATCTTCTGCTTTTTCTTTTTCTACAGGATACAAATTACAGCAAAGATAAAACTTATTAATAACTATATAAAATGGGTCAAAAATTTATTAAAATTTGTGCAATGCAGTGAAAGCAGTGCTTTTCAGAAAAATTATTACATTGAATATATATACATAAAAAGATGAAGTTTCACTGGGCACAATGGCTCATACCCTTATGAGCCATTTTCATTTTCATTTCAGAAATGAAAGAGAAGACATCACTACAGATCTCATAGAAATTAAATAGGTAATAAAGAAATACTGTGAACAACTCTGCCCACAAATCTGAAAACCATTATGGTTTGTATCTGGAATCTCCCCCAAAGGCCCATGTGCTGAACATTTGCTCCTCATCTTGTAGAACTATTGAGAAGTGCTAGAAACTTTAAGAGGAAGGACTTAGTTCGAGAAAGTAGGTCACTAGGGGTGTGCCTTTGGGGGCTATATTAGAACCCTGGCTCCTTCCTTTTTTCACTCTTTGTTTCTCTGCTACAACAAAGTGAGTATTTTTGCTCCACCACATGCTGCCAGTCATGATTTTCTGCTTTGCCAGAGACTGAAAGTGATAAGGCCAAGAGACCATGAACTCAAACTCCTTTAAAACCATGAGCCAAAATAAATCTTTCTTCAAGTTGATTTTATCTGCAGCAAAACGCTGACTAATACATAACTTAGAAATTGTGGACCAATTTCTTTTCTTTTTTCCTTTTTTGGTTTTTGTTTGTTTATTTGTTTTCCCACTTCTTGTCCCTAATTGTAAAACTAAATGACTTAGAAGTATTATAGAGAAAAACTGGGAGTTATTTTCTTTGGAACTTCATTTTCACCAAGATAGTAACAAAACATTTCACTGCTCAGCAACCATAATGCAGCTGGAGAGCCACAGAACACTTGGAGGAGCAAGGAGCTTCCTAGGATCCGCTAACCACAGCCCCCCGCGCATGTGCTTCCCCTATAAGTGGGAGAAGACAGAGGCTGGATGAGAGTGAGGCCCTGGAAAGACACCAAGCTGTGCAAACCCTCATTACTCAGACCAGCAGCAGCAGCATCAACAGAGTTGTTTCTGAATGCAGGATGGATGTCAACCCTGCCCAGAAACAGAATTTGCACTTCACTGAGACTCCAGAGGCTTGTGCACCTTGTAGCTTGAAAGTTTTGGACTAGACTGTGTGTATAGCCCCAAATATGCACCTGTAAATCCAACCGGAAAGAAAACCTCATTCCCAAAAGCTCTGAATAATATTCCTAATTGTAGTAAACAATGATGTGTCTGCTTTAATATTCTTAGCAGCCCAAGGAGCTGACTATATTATTATGGTCCTTTTGGTCCAGGTAGCAATTATAAGGTTCCTAGAAATTAAGGAAATTGCTAAAGTCACTCAACTTGTAAGAGGCAAAGTTGGTCAGCCTAAATCCTGTAGATGCATTAGGTGTGGACCAATTTCTTGAAAAGTACAATTTGTCAAATCTTACATAAGAAAAAAATAGATGATCTGAACAGACATATCTATCAAATTAAAATGGGATCAATAATTATTAAAATTCTACAGCAGAAAGCAACAGGTGCAGAAAACATTCTTGGTAAATTCTACCAAATGGGTTAATGAAGAAATTATACCAATCTTTTATAACTTCTTCCGGAAGATTGATGCTGTGCGACATTTATGCAGTTTCCCTAATAGGGCGGTGAGAGGATTGAAAATAAGACAAAACAAACACAAATACAGAGAAAACAGGACTTGATGGACGAACCAAACTCTAAGTGGGAGAGAGACTGGCCAATGAGCAAGCTCCACACATTAATCATATAGATTTAAACATCAAAAGGCTTTATTGAGAGAAAGCTTCTTCAAGATAAACAGAAACAAAGTTTGTGAGTCAAACAGCCTAATTGGGGCTTATCAATTTGTGCCTATCTCTTCTACCTCCAGGCAGCTGCTGTTTGAACTCAAGGCTATTGAACTAATAAATTCCATGACAGGCACGGAACTTTTTCCTCTTAACAGGTGCCACCTCAAATGGGCAGTTTTCTTGACACCTTCATACCCAAAATTCCCAAGGTAGGTATCACCGCTGTCCAGGACAATAGACAAAGCAATGATTCATTCACCACTCCTGACAGATAGAAGCATGGGGAACACTTCCTAACTAATTTATTAAGCTAGCATTACCCTAAAAACAAAACCAGGAGAAGACATTACAAGAATACTCTAGACCAATACTTCTCATGAACATAGATGCAAAAATACTCAAAAAAGAAAGAAAGAAAGAAACCAAAAGTGTAAAAAGAATTACAGGAAATAACCAAATAGGATTTATTGCCAGGTATGCAAAGCTAAATATTGGAAGTCAACTAATTTAATTCATAAAAATGAGTTAAAGGATAAATGTCACATGATTATAGCAATTGATACAAAGCACTTCACCAAATGCAAAATCAATATGTGAAGCTGAGCATGGTGGCTCACGCTTGTAATCCCAGCACTTTGGGAGGCTGAGACAGGAGAATTTCGAGTTCAAAGCCAGCCTCAGCAACGGCGAGGCGCTAAGCAACTCAGTGAGACCCTGTCTCTACATAAAACACAAAATAAGGCTGGGGTTGTGGCTCAGTGGTCCAGTGCTCCCGAGTTCAATCCCTGGTACCAAAAAAAAAAAAAAAAAAAACACATCAATATGTGATAAAAAATATTCGCAAAGAAACTATGAATACAAAGAAGAATAAATAGCTAAAAAAAAATCCACAGCTAACATTGTACTTAACGATGAGAAAATTGAAGCTTTCTGAATATGATGAGGAATAAAGCAAGATGTCCTTTCTTAACCATTTTTTCCCAACATTATACTGAAAATACTAACCAATGAAATCAGATAAGAAAAAGAAATAAAAGGTATGAAGATTTGGAAGAAATAAGTACAGCCCTCTTTGCAGATGAAATGATAATTTCTGTAGAAAAATCTGAAAAAGTAAATAAAAGCAACAAAATTCCTATAACTAAGTGATTATGTAGCAATGTTTCAGGAAATAAAAATAATATATAAAAGTTAATCAATTTCTTATACAGTGTCAATGAACAAATGGAATTTAATATAAAAACTCTCTTCATTTATATTTGTACCTCCCAAAATGAAATACTTTGGCATAAATCTAACAAAAATTTTATACAAGATCTATATGCAGAAAACTATAAAAGTCTAATGAAAGAAAAATTAAATAAGTAGAAAGATATCATATGTTCATAAATAGAAAAAAAGTGTTGTTGAGATATCAATTCTTCCCAACTAGGTCTATGAAAGACAACACAAACCCAGTAAAAAATATCAAGTTTTTTAAATGTACATTGAAATATTTATTCTGCAGTTGATATGGAGACGGAAAAGACCTAAAAGAGTCCACTAAGTTCTAAGGATCCATTTTCTGACTTCAAGAATTACTATAAACCTATAATAATCCATAACATTGTGCTACTGGGTAAAGAATAGATGAATATAGCAGTGGAATGATTTGGAGAGCCCAAATATTGACCAATTTAAGTAGTTCACTGATCTTTGACAGAGGAGCAAAGGACTTACAAAGGAGCAAAGGCCATCTTTTCAACAAATGATGCTGATAAAACTAGACATCCACATTAAAGAAAAACAGAAATGGACCTTATACCTTTCACAAAAATTAACTTAAAATAGATCATAGACCTAAATATAAAATGAAAAACTAAAAGCTTCTACAAGATAATGTAGTAATAACCTACATGACCTTGAGTACAGCAATGATGTTTTAGATACAACACCAAAGACGTGATCCATGAAATAAATAATTTCAAAAATAGATTTAATTAAAATTAAAAAATGCTCTATAAAAGTCATTGTTAAGAGAATGAGCAGACAAAGCATATAGAAATGCTTTGGAATGAAATATATAGAATGAAATATATAGGAGAAAATCTTTGCAAAAATACATCTTATAAAGGATTACATTTCAAAATATATAAAGAACTTTTAAGACTCAACAATAAGAAAACTACCTAATAATAAAATATGGCAGAAATCTTACAAATACCTAACCAAAAAACATATACAGATGGCAAATAAACATCTGAAAAATATTTAACATCATATGTCATTAGAAACTTGTACATTAAAACAACAGGCTATGAATAAACACCTATCACAATGGATAATTCTAAAATATTGACCTCAAATTCTAGTGAGGATGTGCAACAGGAAGGAATCTCATTTATTGTTAGTGGGAATGCAAAATGTGCAGCCACTTTGGCAGACTGTTTGTGCCCCCAGGGTCTAGCATACTTATAGTGAGTACTGAGCAGAGGGCTATTAACTGAATGAATAAATAAATGAATGGAACCACATGGATGGTAGATACCATTTATAAGCATACCATAATGTGATTAGGAAAAATGTTATCATTTAAAGATATCTATTAAAATGAGATTCTAGCGCTCTTATGAGATACAGGATTGTTACACTGATGAATGAATAGAGTATTATGTTCACACAAGCAATTTACAGGTGTATGTGAACAGTTTAGGGAATCAAAGTCTGATGTTTAATTGTATCCTCCTTTGTTTTGTTTGTTTGGGTACTAAAGATTGAATCCATGATTGCTTTACCGTTTATATCCCCATTTTTATATTTTATATTGAGACAGGTTTTTTCCTAAGTTGCTGAGATTCTACCTAATTTATTGGAGCTGGCCTCAAACTTGTGATGCTCCTGCCTCAGTTTCCCCAATTACTGTGATTACAGGTGTGCACCACTGTGCCTGAATTTCCCCCAGCTAATTATCTGGCTGATAGGTACTAGACTAGTTGTTAAATATTTTGAATACTAACTTCATAGGAATTTAATTAGTATTACCAATTTCCCTTTTCTGGGTTCAAGACTGAAAGAAACAGAAAGAGACAGAGGATACAAATCAACAGTGAAAAGTTGAAGCTCATAATATTATTTTTATTGCTATTAAATCTGATTGGAGACACAGCTTTGATGCTTTGGTCAGATAGCTTGCTAATATATAAAAGATTTACCCAGGGATAGTCCCTGTCCTGCAAAGCCTCCCAGACAATGAGGAACAAGCCAAGATATGTCTTTTCCAAAAGGAAAGAGGAGAGAGCTAAGTTCAACACATACAACTGTTTCCTTCAAACATACCACAGGAAGTATGAGAAGCATGAAAGAAGTTAGGCAGGCTGCCTGATGCCTGATGAAATCATTGTAAAGGGAGTTGAGTCTAGAGGAAAGGAGATTCACCCCACAGTGTAATAATGTTCAGGGCCTGTTGGTTTCTTATAATAAATAATGAATTCAAGATTATTATCTTTGCTTCATATGCAACAAGGCATTAGCCTAAGTTTCCAGATCAACATCAATTCAACAAATAGAAATAAAGGTCAGATGAAAGGTATTCTTAGCTATCCAGATCCATTAAATTCCAAAATCCAATCATCTGAAACAGAACATATCTATATATGAAAGAAACTAATCAGAAAAGTTTTGGATGGCTAGAGAGCAGAAGTATAGTTCATGAATTCAGAAGTTCAATTAATTGAGTTCTGAGTGTTTCCTATTGTTTGCTTTGCCAAAAGTAAGCCTCTGTCTTAATCAGGAATATAATTTGGACAGGTGGCTGAGTGAGCACGGTTAGTCTTTTTATGTGAAGTAAATGAAATGTAGCAGAGTTGGTCTGAGTTCAGATAGATGTTTTCTTATGTCTACAGTTCAGTCTCTTAAAAGATATAAAATAAAATATCATGAAGTTTATTTCCATCTTTGGAAGCAGTTTTATCACATTCTACCCTCGTTTTACATAATCTAAATAGGTTTGTTGGTGTTTTTAGCATTGTAGAAAGTTTTCAAAATCATAAAAGTTGAGATATAGCCTTTGGTGAAACTCACTTCAGTTCCCTGAACCCTTAAACTCAGCTACCATTATGTAATTGATGTGAGGATTCAAAAAACTTAAGAATATTATAGCTATTATCACTTTAAGATATTCACTTAAACTCCATGGACATAGCGTGTACAATCATAGCATGCCTTGGTTATGGCATCCAGTGGTTGTAAGTTAAAACCATATTCACTAAGTTCAAGGCACCTCTTTGTCATTTTCTTAAAATTTTACTGCTTTATTTATGATTATTTGTTGGTCATAATCTATTTTTTCCACTGTTCATTCTATTTTTCCAGACTAGAATTTCTAGAATTTTTTGAAGCTTTTAACTTTGAAGAAGTGTATTATTTTGGACTTTCAAACTCAGAAAAGAGCAAAAGCAAGAATTAGATATTGCTGACTGCCTAGGGAGCTCATACAGTGTGTTTGAAGAAAAGGAAATTCATTCATTCATAGAGCATAGAGCAGATTTTGACCTGAGAACACTTCAATCACAAAAATTGAGGAGAGGGAATGCGGTGGTTCGGGAAAATGAGCTAAGGAGTTTCTTTAACAAGATGGTGTTTCAGATTTTGAGTCTACAGGTACAGGATTCAAGATCTGCAGTACATCTAGTTAAAACCAATAAAATTCAGGCAAGGTTTCTAGCTGTAAGCTATGTTTAAGCAGAGTTGTTTAAGTAGAGAAGAATCAATCAGAATTTACCCATGCATGGCTGCCTTACTTCCATGGAAACCTCAGCCATAGTAGATAAAACCAGGATCTTAGAAGTTAGCCACCAAATTTATTAATAACACAAACATCTGTGAACCAAAGTGCATGGGTTAGTGCCTTTATTTATGGAGAACACTTGCTAGAAAATTTTTACTCATGCCCTACGCTCTTTACTTTAAATAAAAAAAAAGATTGCTGCCTGTAGTTATCTTAAATCCAACATTAGAAATAAGGTAACTAAAAACAGCAAAAGAACTGTATGATCGGGTATACTGCTTAGGTTGCATAAAATAACTAATAGATAAATATAGCTTTATTACCAATATATGTGTATACAAGTTTAATAGTGTGGGACCATTCCATTTAATATTAATTGGACTCAGTCTCAATTAAATTGTCTTGTCTTGAAGTTCATCTTTATAGTGAAAATGGACCCAAATAATCATCAAATGCTAAATCATGCTTATTATACTCTATTCCAAAGTCTATAAAATATCAATGTCAATATTTTAAGAAATTTATATTGTTTTTAATTAATACATAATAACATGACATAGTTATTGGGTGGAGTGGAGTGTTTCAGTACATGTTTACACTGTGTAATAATCAAATCAGGCTTTTTATCTCTTCAACAAATAGTACTGGAAAAACTGGATATCAACATGTAGAAAACTGAAATCAGGCTTCTGTCACGCTGTATACAAATCAACTCAAAGTAGATCAAAGATCTTAAGGTAAGACTTGAAACTCTGAAACTGATGGAAGAAAACGGGAACTACTTCAAGCTATAGGCACAGGCACTAATTTCCTAGAGAGACTCCAGTAGCTCAGGAAACAGAAATAAAAATTGACAAATGGGGTTACAACAAATTAAAAATCTTTTGCACAGCTAAGGAAACAATCAACAGAGTGAAGAGACACTTACAGAATGAGAGAATTTTTTTTTTGCCAGCTATTGACCCCAGGGTTAACACTCAGAATATAAACTCAAAAAATTTAAAAACAAAAAAATCTTCCAGTCAAAAACATAGTCCAACGATCTGAATAGAAACTTTTAAAAACAAGTACAATGGCCAATAAATATATGAAAAAATACTCAGTATCTTTAAGCATCAGTGAAGAGCAAATGAAAATTACATTGAGATTCTACCTCAACCACCCCAGTCACAAAAATTGTTATCAAATAAACAAATAACAAATTCCAGCAAGGGTGTAGAGAAGAAGGTATTTATATTCATGTTGGGAATGTACATTCATACAGCCAGTGTGGAAAACAGTGTGGAGACTCCTTCAAGGTCATGTGGTAATATCATCCAGCTGCATCACTCCTGGATATATGTGCAAAGGAAATAAACCCAGCCTACAAAAAAGAAACTTGCATAACCATGTTGCTTGTGGCATTACTTAACAGTAGCCAAATTATGGAATCACCCTAAGTACCCATAAGCAGATGAGGGCATAAAGAAAATATGGTACATATACAGAAAAGGGCATTCTTCAGCCACAAAGAATAAAATCCTTTCATTTTCAAGAAAATGGATGGGCCTGGATTGGACTTTCTGCTGAGGGAAATAAGTCATACACAGAAAGACAAGTATCACATATCTTCTTTCATATGCAGAATCCAAAAACAAATGACAACTTGAAAATGGAAGAGAGTCTGTTAGGAACTGGAAAGTGGTCTGGGGGAGAGAGGGAGGGAGGGAGCAAGGATGGGATCAAAGAACAGAGAAGAGAGGATGGACATGATCCATGCATAATACACACATGTGTAGAAATGTCTCAGTAAATCCCATTTGCTGGAACAATTCATACATTAATAAAAGAATCCGGTTTTTATCATATCCATCACCTCAAATGTTTATCAGTTTTTGTGGTGAGAACATTCAAAATGCCCTCTTCCATTTATTTTGAAAATACTCATTACAATATTGTTAACCATAGACATCCCAACCTGCAAAAGAACCCAGAACTTATTCCTCATATCTAACTATAACTTTGTACCTATTAAACCATCTCTCCCCATTTCTTCCTCTCCCACCCTCCTCAGTTATTAGCGACCACTCCTATTTTCTCCACTACTATGAGATCAGCTTCTTTAATTTCTCAATATGAGTGAGATCATACAGTATTTACAATACTGTATCCAACTTCTTTTCATTTAATCTACTATTCTCCAGGTTCATCTATTTCTGCAAATTATAGGATTTTATTTTTTATGACTGCATAGTATTCCAGTGTGTCTATATGTTGTTTTCTTTATCCACTTATCCATTGATCTACACAGGTTTATTCTGTATATTGGCTATTGTGAATGTCTACAATAAACATGGGAGTGCAGATGAAAACTGGTTCAACATCACTAATTATCGGGGAAATGCAAATCAAAACCACAGTGAAATATCACTTTAACCCAATTAGAATGGCTAAAATAAAAAAGACAAAAAAAAAAAAATGACAACTCCTACACACTTTGGTGGGAATGTAAAATAGTACAGCCATTATGGAAAATACTATGGAGGTATTGAACAAGAAAGAACTACCATGTGACTGAGCAAACCTAATTCTGGGTATATATCAAAGGACATTAAGTCAGTATGTAAGCATCATATTTTTAGACTTTACTGTAAAACTTTTAAAATGTAGAATGTAAAAAGAAATAACAATTTCCATTAAATATGAAAAGCTTTATTTCTGCATAAAGTCAGAGAAGTAAGCTATTATCTCAATAGCGGACTAAATTGATTCAAAATATTTTAGTAGAAAAAGAATATAAAACTTAATTTAAAACACTAATTATTACTTACTGAATTTCTACTGTATGCTAAATAATCTATCTATCTACAAATCTAATCTAACTTCCAAATCTCCCTATTAGTTCAATGATGCAAAAATTATTATAAAATTAATGAGTTAAGCAATATAAATGTATAATTCCTTAAGACAGAAGTTTGACATAAATCACTGTGGATTAAAATCAACATTTTGTCAGGAGTATACATGCACCTTTTGGAAATTCTGAGGTAAAATTTGTTTCCCAGGTCCTTACTCAGGGATGTTACCACAATCCTTGGCTTGACACAATTCCTTCCTGCAACAATTTTATAACAAGACATTATGTACATAAAGTTATCTACCACAACAACTCACACAGTCATTATGTACTCACATCTTGAACTTCAGCATTTAGGTACATCTTGACCAGTGCTTTTAATTTTTGGATTTGCTATTTGTCAATCATATCCTAGAATAAGCCACCTTACTTATTTGATTCTGTTTCTTTATCTCTAAAAGATGGCTTTAAAAAGAATGGTTTTTCCTGATAATTAAATGAGATCTCAAATATGAAAGTACTCATAAACTGTTTAAAGCCTGCTTTAATAAATTATTCTGGGGCCACTGATTGGTGCCAAGTTCAGGAATTCTTAAATCTAAAATGGTTATCAGTGTTCCACATATCAGAATACCAAGGGCCAATAAGCTGTCTCATTGTCAATCCCAACATTGCAAAACTGTTGAAGCAAAGCCCCAGAAGCATTTCTGAGCCAAAAACTCAGAAGTTTTTTTTTCCCTAGGCTTCTCACACCAATTGTCCTTCTATGTAATACACTCTAACAAAAAAAAATTCTAGGAACTGTTCTCCAAGTGCATGTCTGCAATTTCAAACAGACTCACGCTGCCATCTGCTCCTTCTGATAAGAGGCTCATCTGTCTGCTAAGGAGGTAGGGAAAGGCTTGCTAAGAAAGAATAATGCCTCTCTGTGAGCCCTACGGCCTTGCTGGGTGGTTCATGGACATGCACCAACTAATTAGGGGTCAAACCAACATTTTTAGGATGTATTTGGATGGGATTTGATTTCATTGTGACTGCACTCCACACAGCACTACATATAGCTACTGGTGTTATTTGGACAATGAGCCCACCATCTGCTACCTTTTCAGCAGCAAAGCATACCAGGAAAGAAGTGTGATTAGGGAATTCACATACCTCAATGGTTTTATGATTTTAAAAAGCTGAAATGAGAGTTGTTCCTGCACAGACAAGGGAATATGTGTAGGTGATTTTACATGTATGATGCAAGAATAATTATAACAATGCAACTTTCTTATATTAATAATAAACTTAAAATTAAACTTTCGTGAAACAAATCAAAATCAAAAGTCCTCTTCACAACAATGTGCTCTTACATTTAAAATAATTAGCTGGAGTTTAGTCATGAACATGACCATTAAACTATATATCTTTTACAATTTGTACTGTCAACACTGGGTTTGTTATTAGAAATTAAATTAAGAATATTGATCCACATAAGTATGCATAGAAAATTCCTGGAGGTATACATGCAAAAATATGTTAATAACCAATAACTCTAGGGGATGAAATAAAATTTGGGCTGGTAGTGAGGTGGCACAGGAAAAATTTTACCTATCACTTTCTTTACAAATTACTTTCTTGTACTCTGTTTTAGAATAATCCTAAAGCTATATTGCTTCCTATAATTAAAGAACATACACCTAATTAACAAAAGAGAATCTGAGATTAAATTCTATTTTGATCCGATCAACTTAATTTTAAAGTGATTTGAGCTCAGAATCAGAAAACAAAGTCAGTTATGATGTTGCGTTAATTCATCTACATGATCTTCTTTTATCATAAATGAAATTGGAACAATATAATCAAGTCTAGTCCAACCTTCTCAGCTACTTATGGCCAAAATTAGACTAACTATTATACTGTATTATTAGTGTCATGATGCTACTAAACTATGTCTAGTTGCCAAGTGGTAAAGACAATTTTGTATATATTTAAATAAAATTTTCCATTGGCTTGAATAATTCTTATAATGCTACCAACAAAACCAACTGTTCATTCAAAATACAAAAATATTTTTAATTAATACTATGTGCTGATAACATTGCATAATACTATTACATAATTAATAAAAGCTATTTCATACATTTTTTGGACAAAACTGGGACCAAAAAGTACTGGATTTTTGATACTATCATTCAAAATCCCCTATTTATCACTTCTTTCACTTAACTAATCAAAAAATTCTAACAAAGACTGAAAATAAGAGTACACACCAGTTATCTTTGACTTTTGTCTATTTTTTTTTTCTTTATTTACTATGGGGGAAAAACATTCTATTTTTCATTTGCACTGTTGGAAGTGCTATAAAATGGCTTCCTTCATTTTGGTTAAACAGGAAAGTTGTCTGTAGAAGGCTACAGTTCCTCATTTTGTCCATTACTTCTTCCTCCATTCTTTTCTTTAGCTAATTTTAAGTTTCTCTAGAGTGAAAATCAGCAAGAATAAATGAATAAAGAAATCAGAATCCACAAAGACTGAGACAACCTTTGCTTCATGGCTTCAGCTAAAGACCTAAAAATAAAGGGAGTATTTATTTGTTACAAGGTAGAGAAGGACAGAGGACAGATGTGATTAATAAGGGAAATCCTCACAAAGTTTTCAGGATCTGTGCTCATCTGACACATAAATCCTATAGATATCATAATACCTTCTGCTGCAGCAGTGGGTAGATATAGGGGTGTGTGTGTATAAATATATGTGTATAAAAACATACATATACACAAATATATGTATACACAAATATATATATATACACAAATACAAACACACACACACACACACACACACATAATTTCTTAAGTTCTATTCCACAGTAAGAATTTTACAAAGCTAAAGCTGATTCTATATATCCTGTAGTTGGATTGTTCTTAGCCTCAATAATAAATGTCAAAATGGAATAGTGGAAACAATAATGGCAAAAAAATGTTTCATACAGCAGAAAGAGTTCCTCTTCTTTGCACAGGTTTGTAGAGTCTTAGAGGAACACTCTATACTTCCTTTCCAATAAAAGTCTTAACTTCCAGTCAATGACAATCTAATAGCAATATAATAACTAATATGTTTCTAATACTTCTCCCCAAATGAGACCACAGCATTTTTGAGATATTATCTTATAATTCTGCAGATTTCTGTGAGCTTTGGTGTAACTATGTATTAATGCATTCAATTTACTTAACAAAATCAAGGCACAAAGGGAAAAGTTTGAATCCCAAGGAAAAGGTTGAGATGACTACAGGGATTACATTTTATCTCAAAGAGTCCAATTTCTTTTGGCTGGAATTTGTTTTCACACAATGACCAGATAGATTTGTTTTCACACAATGACCAATGACTATTTTTATTGTCCCGAGCTTTGTGGACCAACAACATCAGCATTACCTGGGAATCTATAAGACATCAGACTCTGAACCAAGTATGAGTTATATTCTGTATTTTCTCCAGATGTCCAAGTGATTTATATGCTCACTGAAATTTGGGAAGCAAGACTATTTTATTTAAAAAGCCTAATGATTAGAAAAAAACTTCCTTCTTACCCATGTGTATAGAAGATACTGGTTCACTATTTTCCTAACTCATTTCTCTTTTTCTGAGCACACTGAGAGGTTACATTTCTCCTGTGCAATTAGTAGTGATCATCCCATTGGGGTTGGGCCAATTATAATGGGTGGAGGTGATAAATGCTTCTTTCAGACTTCTCTATGGTCTTCCTTCCTTTTATTCTTATCTTACTTTTAAGAGTGAGTAAGGAAGTAATGCACTGACTTTAGCAGAGCCTTCAACAGCTTGGACACCTAAATGACTATGTGGAGCAGAGGCCTTCCTCACGCTCATTACAGCAGCCTGGAACTATGTATGAGAGAATGTGAAATTCTCTTGGGTTAAGCCATTGAGTTTCAAGGCTTATCTGCTAGTGGAGCTAGTACAATGATAACATTTCAGACAATGTGAGAGGCGATTAAGTTTTAAGAATACTGACTTCAAGTATGTTACAATTAAAAGAATGCTAAATAAATATTGAGTTAGTTTTGGTCCTTTTAGCTGAGTGAGGTCCTCTTTAATTTCTTGGGTCTCATTTCAGGTTATGTTTCTCTTTCTTCACAACTTCCTTACTCATCTCCTCCTAATATCTGTTATTCATAGCCTTGTAGATTCTAGAATTCTTTACATTATTCAATATTCTCATATTCAAAGTCAGAGAAAATTTAGAGAAAAATCACTAAGTTGTGGTTCCAGATTGGGATATCCTCAGTGACCCTTGATCTATTTTATTACTTATGAATGACACCAGGAGACCACAGCAATTGATAAGCATATTAACATCCTTTACTCATTTTTCATTTTAAAAATGTATTTAACAATTCATGTATCTATTCAGAATGTTTGTTTATTTAGTCTTTGTTATCAGGAAGCCTTTTCCACTTGGGGAAAAATTAGGAATTCTCACTGGTAAAAAAAAAAATTATCTCTTCTGATTGACACAGCTTTAATAAATGATTTATACGTAGATCTCTGATTTCTTGCTATGACTGCTCTACTCAAACACACCACATATGCACACAAAGACACAAACAGTTTCTATTTCTAATAGAACTCTCCATTTACATGGAGAAAATGATTTTTTAAAAAAGGATTATTACCCATTCTTTTATAAATATGTCTCTATAGAATAAAACTATCAAATGGGCATCTGATTATGCACTAGACAATTCTAGACATTTAAAAAGTATTCTCTAGTAATGACATTTTATTTGCACATTTAAGGACTTAGTACAAAAAAGAGAAATAAGACCTTAGTAGAAAAAAATATCAGAATTTCCAAAGAAAAAATATAGGTAATGTTTTTTTAGGAAAATAGTAAAATTGAATGCTAAATTCTATCTTTTATCAATTTTACTGAATAAAATTCACAAATTAAAACATATAAAACAACTATCATATTACAAACAGCGATAATTAGTATAAAGTGATTTGCTTATGCTGCTTAAGGTGAATTAATTCGATACGATTAAGTGAAGAGTATTTTGAAGATTTTCAGATAATTTCATTTTTTTTCCTCGAATTTTTAACATAAGTTTAATTCCTATTTCAAGCTTTTAATTCTATGCTTCCATTGATTTTCTACATCACAGAAACGCAAATATGCAAAGTTACAATGATAAATGAGTTCATTAATTTCACATGGGGGTTACAGGAAATAATGGATATATTGTTGGTCAGTCATTATGAAACATTTCTCAAAAAGGTTTACCCTGGTACAATTATTTTTGGCAAAGGGCTAGTTAATCCACAACTAAAATCTGTCCTGTGAAAAGTGAAGTTTTAATTGTGATCACCCATTTTAGACATTTGTTGTAAAACTTAATTTACTGAATGTATTCTACTTTGGAACTTCAGGGTCAGAATTATTTGTGGTTACATTTGAAAATTTGGAGCTGTCTGTATATTTATATAACTTAGAGAATTAACTCTACCTGAAAATGTGGCATAAAATTTACCAGAAATTATTTTTGAGTCAAATTGCCAAAGAATATTAAATGCTACTGTTTTTCATAGTATCAAGTTCTTCATTTTAATCTTTTCATTTACCCTATTTCCTCATATCCTGGAATACTTAAACACATTAAAACATCTAGGTTCTCTTTCTTCTTCCTTTCTTCAATCTTTTCAAAGTTTTGAAAACAGTCAGACACAAATTAAACCATTATTTTCAGATTCTAGACTAGAAATCTATTTCTTCTTTGTTGCTAGCACTCCCTTGTGGTCCATTTTTACTGGTCAGCTCTCCAGCACTTAAGGAGGCTGAAACAGGAGAATCACGAGTTCAAAGCCAGCCTCAGCAACGATGAGGCACTAAGCAACTCAGTGAGACCCTGTCTCTACATAAAACACAAAATAGGGCTGGGGATGTGGCTCAGTGGTCGAGTGCCCCTCAGTTCAATCCCCAGTACCAAAAAAAAAAAAAAAAAAAAAACAGAAAAAAGAATGGTTTTCCTGCTCAGGATAATCTGGCCTTCACAACAATTTTTCACTGCCCTTTACTCCATCCTACCAAAGCTTATTAATCCTATCCCATTCAACAATCATTTTTGAAGTTTTGATTGGGGGAACTTTCACTAGGGAAAGTTTCTATTTGTAAAAACATAAAATCATCCTTATAATTTTAGCTGGACTACAGACTACTTAAAATAATTTTATTGACCTCTGGTTAAAAATCTGTTTTCAGTAGTTTCACATGATTGCTTAATTAAGTCCTGTTTTTAGCTTCCTTCCTGGATTGCAATGAACATTCACTGCATTGCCTACCTTTCTCTAACATACACACTCAGATGGTTAGACAGGACTTGGATGGAGCATACCACCCAAAGATGCAAGAGATTTAAAAATCATCTCCAAATTTCAATAGAAATAGCTACATTGTGTATTCAAAGCATGCCACACCACAAAGCTGATCAGACATATTCACTTCTGTTGAAACCTTACTTCTTCCTAAGATTGAGCTAACCAAATCTCTAGAAAGTTTTCTGAGGTGGTTTTTTCCTTCCTATGTTTTTCTTTTCATTGGTAAGTTTAAGGTAGAGGGAAGCAGGGGAAAAAGTAAACACTTTTAAAAGACCAATGCAGTACTGCTGATGCTGTATTTATCTTTCAGTAGTCTTAGAACAAAATAGTCTACTTGGGAGGAAATGTGAGAAACCTTAATCAGGATTTTGGACCTAAAACCAATGCCACATAGCTATTGATGACATTCCACTGAGGGTTTTATTTTGTTATTGTTTTTCCCCCGAAGCAAACTTTACAAGTAAATCCCTTCATTCATTTTTAAAATGTGAAGACATAACAGGAAAAAATTAAAGAATAAATTACCATTTCTTTTTTCTCAGGGAACCTGAATAGGAATTTGTGTTTGTAATGCCTACAATTTGGCAGAACTATACTCAAGTAAGAAAAATAAATACTTGTGAGTCTCTAAAGGAGAACCATTTGTAGTAATTAGCCAAACTCATTTGTCTGAGATGAAACTATTAAAGAATGTAACGCAGCCATTCATGATGGAGAGCCAAAAAACAAAAAAGAAACAAACAAACAAAAAACCCTGGATTCTAAAAAGGATATTTTGGAAGAAAGGTAGAATGGACATAAGCATAGATGCTGCCAGATTTCTAAGTACTATTCAAATGTAAGTTACAGGCTTGGTTTGTGATCAGAAGTAGACAGTACTTCTGTTTTCGAGGAGTAGCACCATTGGATTGTCCACACTTGAGGACACCTCCAGATTGCGTCATTATGTAAGGAGGTTTGTCAATATCTCCTCATTGTATTGTCACCAAACATTTTATCACCATCTTAGAATAATTTCTGAAAATTATCCCATTATGTTTTAAGGCCTAGAAGACTCTTGAACACTAGTATCTATATTTTATAGACAAAGTAAATTAATAAATTGTAGTCTGGCAATAAAGAGGACAAGATATATTTATTGTATGTACTTTAAGTGATAGTCCTAGAGTAAGTTCTACTATTTTTTCAATTCAAATAAATGTTTTGAATGAATACAGTGTATTTGATAAATACAGTTGTATGTGATAGATATGTACTATTTCTCATTTTAACAGCAATTCTTAGATAGGTCTTATTATCCTCATTTGAATATTGAGGAAGTTGTGATTGTAAGGTTAATTAATATGTCCAAGGTCAAATAGCTATTAAACTGAGTAACTATTATTTAACTCAATGTGCATGCAAAATGCATATTTTTACAGAATTACATGCTTATATGTCAGTAATTTTTCATCTTTAGGTAAAGTATCTACTCAAGTTGTCCAAGATGGGATAATCATATTTGATGGTGCACAAACTCTAAATCTTATCAGATATTATTCTTAGCACTGACTAGTTTGTGTAACCTGCTATAGTTCTCTTGCTTCCTTCAGCAGATGATTACAAAAATATAGTCCAGATTTGTTTCATGCTAGAAGATCAGACTCTCTTATTTCTCAGTTTATAGTAAGGACTCTCAAAAATACTGAGGTACTGCCAGAAAGCTACCATCATATGAATGAGGGTAAGGCAATAGGTAATCTTCCAGAAGAATTACAGTAGGTGGTTCATAGTTATATCCTGTGAAACAGAAGCTTCTAAATAACATCATGAACCCAAATGCCAAAGCTCAGACATTTTTAACTGTTTAACTTCCAGTATTTACTCATCTACAACCACCGCCCCCACATTACTCATGTCTGTGCCTTTCATCTTTTCAATGCCCAAATTAATGTACTGCAGAAACCTGACTGTAATATCCCTTTCCCTCATTTCAACTTCAGATGCTTAACTACATCATTCTCAGTAGATTTGCTCATCAGACTCAGAAATTTTCAGTTTCAGGGTTGTCAGGATTTTATCCAAGTCTAATGTACCCATGCAGCTCTTCTTTCTCTTTTCTCTATGTTGAAATCTATGATTAAACATTTGAACTAACCTGTCAGCAATATCTTGCATTCTTTTCAAGCTTTATTATTTTTCTGCAGCTCTTCTACACAATTTCACACATGGGTCCTTTGAATCAACAATTTATTTATTTATTTTTCTTCATGGAAGACCCCCAAGTTACTGAATGCTACTCTGTAGGTATATTAGAACTAAACCAACATATAGATCAGCACAGTAAAATTGCAAGATGCTGTAATTAAAATCTTAACTGACACCAGTATTTATTTTACTTATTCTTATTTTCCTCCTTCTTTCATTTCTTTTAAAAATGCAAAAAATGTATCTCGTTAAAATGGTTAAAAGCCATTTTAACCTCCACTAACTTCACTTTTAATAAACAACCTCAAAATCATAGTCTCTTTGATGTTCCTTCCATTTTAACTTAAATAAATCTGTATTGTTTCCACCCATACCCTTATTCCTCAGTTGAAAATATAAGAGAATAATGTGATCTGTCTCATACATGATTCATTCACCAGAGCCTTTTACATCAAAATCTTCCATCCCCCTACATAGCTTTGTTCCATCCATCCTACCCCTACCTAGTTGTTCCTTTTGCAACCTGTAAGCACATTTGATTTTCTATTTCATTGCAAGAATGTCTCTTAACCATGTATCCTGAAAAAGCTCTTTGCCTTCTCACACAAAATACCTAAAAAAATTCCAACATGTTTGTTATTGCTATTGTCTCACATTATTTTCACTCAAGTGACTCCAGTCATTCTGCTTCTGTCACCACTACCTTCCCCAAGCAGCATTTTTTAATTTGGTACATTATAATGATATAGTGGGATTCATTATGACAAAGCAGTATATGTTCATAACATAATTTGGTAATTTCACTGCCCATTCCTTCCCCTTTCCTTCATGTCCTCCCTCTACGGGTATCCCTTCTGTTTTCAAGCAACACTTTCTAAGGATACTAGAGATGTCCTGATTCCCATAGCCTATGAAGAAATTCATCCTAATGCTACTGGACATTGCTTACGTCATTGGCTATCCTCAACTTTCTGAACATTCCTTGTATTTTTCACTTTTGTCATCCTTTTCTAGTCTTCCTGGCACTCCTCCAATAAATTGTATTCTGTCACTTTTAAAAAAATACACTGTGCCATATGCATAAATGCCCTTTTCCCCCATGATCCAATCATCACCTGCTCTGTTTCCTCTTCCTCCTCTTCTCTCGTGATTTTTACAATCTATATTGACTGCTGTTGAATTTATATTCCGCAGCCTGTTTTACTCTATTTTTTCATGTATAGGATAAAAACAATTTAACACAGTAATTAAGACAGAGCATTGTTCTGCCAGATCACCCAGGCCTATGCACTGACTCTACTACTTAGTACCTGTGTGATTTGTAGCAAATTACTCAACAGTCATGAGGCTCTATTTCCTCTATTCCTCATTTCCTATATTTAAAATGGAGGTTATAATAATATCTGTTCTGATACTTAATACAAATTAAATGCTTAGAATAGCAACTAATGAAGGAAGTTTGGGGGTGGCTTTGAATGGAACCACTTCTCCCCCTTCTTATCCTTGCATTTTTCAAGAATAAACTGTAGAATGTGCTGAGAATGCAGCATCCTGAGATGGGGAGGATCTGGCCAGAGAAGCCAAAAGCCCAAAGCCTAATGCCCAAAGCCACTGTTTGGGCTACCCTTTCATTTCTAAAAGTAGTCACCGCCATCCTGGGACACCTCCAACACCATGCTACTGCCACCATCATCTTTAATTGCAGCAGCTTATATCTTGAGACACCAACTGGGGGCTAGAAGCCCAACACAAAGGAATGTACAGTTTTGATGCTACCCCACCACAACTCTAGGGACATCAGCAAGAACCAGGAAGACCATCACCAAGGTCCCAACAGGCTTGGTTACAACAGAGATATCCCTGCTAGGTGTGCTAATAGCCAACATCTTGTTGCGGAGGCAGAGAGCCTTGCACAGAATCACCCCTTTCTCTCTTTTCTCCTATTAACTGCAGCCAATTCTTTTGTTTCATCTTTCACGCTTCCTACAATCTAATAACTATATTCTTACCTCCTACCTCAAAAACATCAGACCCTACACACCCCCATTTCTGTCTTGGTCCACCATTAGAATCTGTAGACCCTTTTGCAAACCTACTGTTTAGATAATACCGAACACATTATTTTTGTTTATTGTGACAAAATTGTAATTATCTAAATAGGAACCATTTGGTTTAAAGCTGTATATCATTTCCCTTGGGTGCCGTTAATATTAATCTCCCCTTTAAAGGTGACACTGTGGTAACCTGCAGAGGCAGTATAAGATTATAGGGTAGAAACTGTAATACCTTGGATCCGAACTACTAGATGGGAAGACACATGGAAAGTATGAAAATACAATGGAAGAAAGTGCCCCAAACAAACCAAGATACTACAATAATAGAATCCATTGAGAGCACAGTACATGAAATGTCGGAGAAGGAGTTTAGAATGTACATAATTAAAATGGTCTCCAAATCAAACAATGACATAGGAGAGCAAATACAGGCAACAAAAAATCACTCCAACAAAGAGATAAGAGAGCAAATACAGGCAACAATTGATCATTCCAACAAAGAGACTAGAGAACAAATACAGGTAGCAAAAGTTTACTTCAAGAAAGAGATAAAAATTCTGGAAAAAAAAAGAAATTCTTCAAATGAAGAAAACAATAAACCAAATAAAATATTCAATAGAAAGCATCACCAACAGTCTAGATCACTTGGAAGACAGAACCTCAGACATAAAGATAAAATATACAATCTTGAAATAAAGTTGATCACACAGTGAGAATGGTTGGAAACCATGAAGAGAACATTCAAGAATTATGGGATAAATTAAAAGACCAAATCTCAGATTTATCAAGATAGAGGAAGACACAGAGATACAAAACAAAGGAATGCACAATCTCTTCAATGAAATTATATCAGAAAATTTTGCAAACATGAATAATGAATTGGAAAATCAAATACAGGAGACTTACAGGACACCAAATGTAAAAAATTACAACAGATCTACACCAAGGCACATTATAATAAAAATGCCTATCATAGAAAATAATGATAAAATTTTGAAAGCTGTAAGAGAAAAATTCCAGATTACATATGGGGGAAACCAATTCATATCTCAGCAGATTTCTCAACCCATATCATCAAAGCTAGGAGATCCTGGAATAACACATATCAAGCTCTAAAAGAAAATGGATGCTAACCAAGAATCTTATATTCAGCAAAATTAAGCTTCATATCTGATGACAAAATAAGAGCCTTCCATGATAAAAAAAAAAAAAAAAGGTAAAAGAATTTACAGTGAGAAAGCCGTCACTACAGAACATTCTTGGGAAAATATTCCATGAGGAGGAAATGAAAAACAATAATGAAAGCCAACAAAGGGAGAAACTACACTAAAGAAACAACCAATCAAAAGAGAATACAAGTCAAGTTAAAAACCAAAACAAACAAAAACAACTAGGAATACAAACCAAATTTCAACATAAACCCTGAATGTTAATGGCCTAAACTCATCAATTAAAAGATATATAATGGTAGATTGGATTGTTTTTTAAAAAAGTATTCAACAATCTGCTGCCTGCAAAAGACTCATTGAGTAGTAAAAGACATCTACAGACTGAAGGTGAAAGGATGGGAAAAACATACCACACACATAGACTGCATAAACAAGCAGGAGTTTCCATCTTTATGTCAGATAAAATCAACTTCAAACCAAAGTCAGAATGATAAAGAAGAACATTTTATACTGCTTAAGGGAATCATACATCAACAAGACATAAAAACTGTAAATATTTATGCCTCAAACAATGGAGGATCTAGGTACAACAAACAAACCCTTCTCAACTACAAGAATCAAATAGACCACAACACAATAATACTGGGTGATGTTGACATACCTCTTTCACTGCAGGATAGATCTTCCAAACAAAAACTAAACAAAGAAACCATAGAACTCAATAAAACAATCAATAATATAGACTTAACAGATATATATAGAATATTCCACTTATCAACAAGCAAATAAACAATTTTCTCAGCAGCACACAAAGATCCTTCTCCAAAATAGGTTATATGTTATGGCACAAAGTAAGTTTTAGCAAATAGGAAAGAAAGAAAGAAAGAAAGAAAGAAAGAAAGAAAGAAAGAAAGAAAGAAAGAAAGAAAGATAGATTACACTGCATTCTATCTGAACATAATGGAATAAAAATAGAAATAAATGACAGTTAAAAATATAGAAACTACTCCAACACCTGGAGACTCAATAATATGCTATCGAATGGATAACATGGATAACAGAAGGCATTAGGGAGAAGATAAAAACATTCTTAAATGTAAATGAGAACTCCAATGCAACATATCAAACTTTCTGGGACACTATGAAGGCAGTGCTAAGAGGAAAGTTCATGGAATTAAGCTCATTCATTAAAAGAAGAAAAAGTAAATAAATAAATGACCTGACACTACATCTCAAGTCCTAGAAAAAGAGGAACAAACCAACACCAAAAGGAGAAGACAGAAAATAATTAAAATCAGGGCTGAAATCAATGAATTTAAACAAAAGAAACAATAAAAAAATAGACAAAACAAAAAGCTGGTTCTTTGAAAAATAAATAAAATTGACAAACCCTTAGCCACCCTAACAAAAATAAGGAGAGAAAAAAACCCAAATTACTGAAATCCATGATGAAAAAGGAAATATTACAGCAGACACTATTGAAATACAGAGGATAATTAGAAACTATTTTGAAAATTTATACTCCAGGAAAATAGAAAATCCTGAAGACACTGACAAATTTCTACAGGCATATGACCTAACCAAACTGAACAAGGAGGACATATACAACTTAAACAAGTCAATTTCAAGCAAGGAAATAGAAGATGCCATCAAAAGCCTACCAATCAATAAAAGCCCAGGACCACACAAATTCTCAGTCAAGTTCTACAAGACCTATGAATAAGAATTAAAACAGATACTCTTAAAAATATTTCATGAAATAGAAAAGGAGGGAGCCCTTCTAAACTCATTCTATGAGGCTAGTATCACCCTGATACCAAACCAGACAGAGACACATCAAAGAAAATTTCAGACCAATATCCCTTTAATCACAACAAAATTTTGGCAAATTGCATATAAAAGCATATTTTACAAATAGTGCATCATGATCAAGTGGAGTTCATTACAGAGATACAAGGTTGGTTTAACATACAGAAATCAATTAATGTAAACCATCCATCAATGGACTTCAAGATAAGAATCAGGCCTGGGGCTGTAGCTCAGTGGTAGAGTGCTTACCTAGCATGCATGAGGCACTGCTTTCAATACTCAGCACCACATATGAATAATAAATGAATAAAATAAAGATCTATCAACAACTAAAAAAATATTTTTAAAAAAGGTAAGAATCATATGATTTTATCAATTGATGCAGAGAAATAATTTGACAAAATACAGCACCTTTTCATGTTCAAAACACTAGAAAAACTAGAGATAGTAGGAACCAGGAACATATCTCAAAAGCTATCCATGCTAAATTGAAGGCCAATATGATCCTAAATGGAGAAAAATTGGAATCATTCTCTCTAAAAATGGGAACAAGACAGAAATGCTCTCTTTCACCACTTCTATTTAACCTAGTTATTGAACCTCTAGCCAGTGCAATTAGACAGACAAAAGATAGTAAAGGGAAACAAATAGGAAAGGAACTCAAACTATCATTTGCCGACGACATGATTCTTTACTTAGAAAAACCAAAAAATTCCACCAGAAAACTTCTAGAATTAGTAAATGAATTCAGCAAAGTAGGAGGATATGAAATCAATGCCCATAAATCAAATACATTTCTATACACCAGCAATGAATCATCTAAAAGAGAAATTAGAAAAACTACCCCATTTACAATAGCCTCCAAAAAAATAAAATAAAATACTTGGGAATCAATTTAACAAAAGAGGTGAAAGACCTCTACAATGGAAACTACACAACACAAAAGAAAAAAATTGAAGAAACCTTAGATGATGGAAAGATCTCCCATGCTCTTAGATAGGCAGAATCCATATTGCCAAAATGGGCATACTACCTAATGTGCTACATAGATTCATTACAATTCCAATTAAAATCCCAACATCATTTCTTATAGCAATAGAAAAAGCAATCATAAAATTTATTTGAAAAATAAAAGACTAAGGATAGGTAAAGTAGTCTTTTTTTTTAATATTTTTTTTTAGTTGTAGATGGACATAATGTCTTTATTTTATTGCTTTGTATGTGGTGCTGAGGATCGAACTCAGGGCCTCACGCATGTGAGGCAAGTGCTCTACCGCTGAGCTACAATCCCAGCCCCGCTAAAGTAGTCTTTAACAAGAAGAGTGAAGCAGGAGGATTACAATATCAGATCTTAAACTATACTACAAAGCTATAATAACAAAAATGGCATGGTACTGGCACCAAAATAGACATGTAGACCAATGGTACAGAACAGAAGACACAGAGACAAACTCACATAAATACAAGATCTCATACTAGACAAAAAGGCCAAAATGTTTATACATTGGAGAAAAGAGAGCCTCTTCAACAAATGGTGCTAGGAATACTGGAAATCCATATGCAGCAAAATAAAACTAAACTCCTATCTCTCACCATGCACAAAACTCAACTCAAAGTGGATCAAGGACCTAGAAATTAGACCAGAGATCCTGCACCTAATAGAAGAACAAGTAGGCCCAAATCTTCATCATGTCAAGAAATACGTCCTGATTTCTTTAACCAGACTCCTAAAGCACCAGAAATAAAATCAAGAATCAACAAATGGGATGGATTCAAACTAAAAAGCTTTTTCTCAGCAAAAGAGATAATCAGTAATGTGAAGAGAGAGCAGACAGAGTTAGGAACATCTTTATTACACACACATCAGATAGAGCATGAATTTCCAGGATATATAAGGAACTCAAAAATATTAACACCAAAAAATATAAATAACCTAATCAATAAATGGACTAAAGAACTGAACAGACACTTCTCAGAAGAAGATATACAATTCATCAACAAATGTATGAAAAAATGTTCAACTTCTCTATTAATTAGGGAAATGCAAATCAAAACTACTACGAGATTTCATCTCATGTCAGTCAGAATGGCAATTATCAAGAATATAAGCAAAATAAGTGTGGGCAAGGATGTGAAGAAAAAGGTACACTCATATATTGCTGGTAGCACTGCAAATTGGTGCAACCACTATGAAAAGCAGTATGGAGATTCCTTAGAAAACTTGGAATGAAACCACTATTTGACCCAGCTATCCTACTGCTCAATATATACCCAAAGGACTTAAAAACAGCATACTGCAGTGACGCAACCACTTCAGTGTTCACAGCAGCTCAATTCACAATAAGTAAACTGTCTCTCTGATAAGTTGATGCTGAGCCATAATGGGGCAGGTGGTCATGGGGAGAATGGAAGAACTTTGGGCAAAGGGGAGGGAGAGAAGGGGAGGAGCCATGGGGCAGGAAAGATGGTAGAATGAGATGCTCGTCATTACCCTAGGTACATGTGTGACTGCACATGTGTTGCAAATCTACACCATGTACAACCAAATAAATGAAAAGTAGTGCTTCACTTGTGTACAATGAATCTAAATGCATTCTGCTATCACATATAACTAATTAGAGCAAACTAAAAATAGTGGGCCGTGTGCGGTCAAGGCTCCACCCCTGCCTAGCCACTTTCTTGAGCCTTGCAGGATCATCCTAGATTTCTATTATCCCTTGATGTCTACCTGTAAGCAACAAACCTATTCCAAATAACTTTCAACATGTATCAGAGTGCTTTATCTGCCTCAGTAGATTTTAAAAAGTTAGTAACTAGTCCAAAACCTGCCACATGCCTGACACATTGAAAGGGTTATAAACAAATGCTGACCTTAGTAGAAGCATCTCTAGACACATGTGCCTAAATGTCTCATAGTTGCCTCGAATCCCCAATTTTCAAATTGCAATCTCTTTCCATCTTAGCCATCATTTACCCATTCACACCCTTTCTCTCTAGTTCATCCTAATTTTAATCAATTTCTATATTTATTGCTCTTACCTCATAAATATTTCTTGAATCTGTGTTCATTGTCCATGCCTTTTTTGTCTTCCTCTTCTATGTTTATGTTGTAACATTCCCTTCCCTACTTGGTCAGCAATATCAGTATTTCTCAAGAATTGTCTGTTTTACTTAGCTTTTTTGCTGCTATGACTAAAAGACCTGACCAGAATAAATATAGAGGAAACATTTGTTTAGGGGCTCATTATTTCAGAGCTCTCAATCCATAGACAGCAGGCTCCTTTTCTGGAGGCTTGAGGTGAGGCAGAACATTATGGCAGAAGAGTGTAGTAGAGGAAAGCAGCTCACATGATGATCAGAAAGGAGCAGGGGAAAGGAAGAGAAACTTCGCTCATCCAAAGGCATGCCCCCAATGCCCATCTCCTCCACCATAACCTACCTGCTTGCAGTTACCACTCAGTCAATCCCTTTCAGGGATCAATGTACTGATTGTGTTAAGGCTTTCATAACCTAGTCATTTCTCCTCTCAACCTTCTTACATTGTCTCACACATGAGCTTTAGGGGGACATCTCACATCCAAACCCTGATTGTCCTAGGCTGCCTTCTGTTCTCATTCTGGACTCCAGTAAATTTCAGCTTCATATACAACTTTAATCACTTTATTTATACTGAAATTTTTTAAATTTCTCTTTTAAATTCATTCTATTCTTCTGAGCACCAGATTTGTATGTCCACCCACCTAGTTGACATCACGATTTAGATATCTTCAAGGTATCTCAAGTTTCTATATTAAATCTGGTTCTTCTTATAGTCTCCTTGTCAACGACTGGCACCAATATTTATCTATTTCCACAAGATAAATGCTTATGCATCATTCTTGACACATTCTTCTTTACTACGACTTCCCCAAAATCTAATTCATGACCACAATACCATCATTTTTCCTGCTACATACGAAGTATCTCTTGAATCTATTTCTGTCCATCTCCATCCCTGTAGATATACCAAGCTACCGTCCTCCTTCAACCAGAACATTTGGATAACTTTGTAAATTTTTTATTCTGTTGACACTTTCCTTTTTCTAATCCATTTCTCTTAGTGGGCTGCCAGGGTTACCTGAAGTCCAAGATACATGAAACAAATGATAACTCTCCAAAATCCAACTTTTTTCAGGTTTTTACTTTTACTTATAACCCTCTGATGGCTTGATATTGGTCTTAGTGTTAAGAACAAAGTTCTAGATATAATGACCAAAGTTGATGTTCTTTGGCTTCTACCTTACTCTTCAGTCTCACTTTGCCTCTAGCCACATTTGGTCCTTCCATCCACCTTACCTTCTGTATTATAGTCTTACTAACCTTTCTCACAACACATCATTTGTATCATGTCCACTCCAAATAGAATCCAAGTACTTCCCATTCAACACATTGTGTCAGGCACCTCTTATGCATCACTTCTTTCCTTTTTTTTTTTTTTGTACTGGGGATTGAACTCAGGGGCACTCGACCCCTGAGCCCCATCCTCAGCCTTATTTCTTTGTGTTTTATTTAGAGACAGGATCTCACTGAGTTGCTTAGTGCCTTGCCATTGCTGAGGCTAGCTTTGAACTCACGATTCTCCTGTCTCAGCCTCCCAAAGTGATGGGATTACAGGCGTGCACCATCGCACCTGGCTATGCATCACTTCATTTCTTACGGTCCACTGAAATGGCCAGATCAGCATATCTTGATCAGTTGCCACAGGAGTGTCTGATAGAATCTAGCCTTGTGCCGGTATCTCTCAATTTCTGTTGAGTACTTTCTCTGATGCCAGTCTTTGAAGACTAGGGGAAAATTCTGAGTTGTATTTCAGAAGGTTATGGGAGCATCACATACTAGTTGCCTCTATCAAAATCAACAGAATGACATATATTTGCAATGTACTTTTTTCTACCTTTGTTTCACTTCCTCAACCCTTCACTTCTGCTTCCTAGAATTATTTCCTAAATAAAATACCTGCATCCAAGTGTTGTCCTCAGGTTTTCTTTCAAGGAGTAATTCTGGCTAAGATACAGAAGTTATTCCCTATACTTGAAATTCTTCCTCTACCTCTTTCAATATTTAACACTCAATAATATTTTGAATCTTTCCAATAATACCTTTGCTATCTCAATATTCCCACTTCAACTCCCTTTGCGATTATAATTACTTAAGAGATAATGAGCAGACAAAACAAAATATAAAAAAATGCATGTGACTGTGTTCTAATAAAAACTTGTTTGCAAAAATAAGTGTCTAGTAGTTTTCTAGAGCTGCTTTAACTAAGTATCAGAAACTAGTTTCTGAAAACAACAAAAATTTATTACCACACAATTATGGAAGCAAGAAGTTCAAAATCAGTAGGGTCATGCTCTTTCTGAGAGGCCCGGTGGAGAATCATTCCTTGCTTCTTCTAGTTTCTGGTGTTTATCAGCTGTCATCAACATTCTTTGCAGTCTAGAACCATCTCTCCTGTCATGTCCCACTGTTTCCCTTTTCTTGCCTGTGTTTTTCCCTCTGTGCTTGTCTGTTTTTCTGTTTAAATTTCCCCTTTTTTATAAAGGCACCAGTTATATTGGGTTAGGGCATACCCTAATTGACTCTTTTTAATTTGATTACCTCTATAAAGGCCCTATATCTAAATGAGGTCACACGCTGAGGTACTAGGAATGAGGACTTCAACACCTCCTTGTTGAAGGACACAATTAAAATATAGCAAAACTGCAGGACTGACTTGGTCTAAGAACCCTACTTTGCCACCTCCTGATTTATGTGATTACTCTGTAAAAATCCTCCCTCACTATTCCATAAGAGTCATGACAGCAGCACATGTGTTTGATTTTCTTAACTTTGTATTTTTAGGAGTTAGGCTATTGCCTGATATGAAGGAAGTACTCAATAAATTTAACTTTAACATGACACAATTCAGTCCCCCCCAACTCACGATAGAGGATTGGTGAAGAACCTAGATGTTCTCCTTACATTCCAGTTTATCTAAAAGCTCTCATCCATATAAAAGGTAAAGTTGCCTATCTTTTGTGGCAAATAAACAAATTTAAATTAGTTTTTATCTGTACGGGTGAATTCTGAAATTTTGAAAGTCACATGTGAAGTTGTTTGTTTTCTGAATATTTGGCCACCAGTTTAGCCTCATTTTCCCTCATTCTCTGACATCTGTGATGTGATAACGTTGTAAGACTCAAAGTTGCTGAAATATCCAAAGCTGTTTTATATTTTAAAGCTTTTGGTTTAGATTGCTGTCCTGGCCTAGAATTCTTGACTTATTCCCTTTTTCCAATCACAAATTAACACAGAAGAGTCAACTATGAAACTTTATATCTTGAGATTTTCTCTAGTTTTCTAAAGATGGGTTAAGTAGTTATGTTTAGTGTCCTATTAAATATTTAATAAATATTTATCACTGTATTTACCACAAAGTTTTAAGATCATTTCTTTGTATTTGAATACTCTCAAATTCTTTAGGATATTCTTTTTAGGATGTACATATTATTTATCTGCTTTCCCTGATTGTAATACTTGATACTTACCAACTTGCTTTTTCCCTGATCGTAATACTTGATACTTACCATACATACTTACCATGGTAAGCATGTTCAGTAAATATTTACTGAGTAAATAAATGAGTTAATGAATGAATAAAAAGTGTTTTAATTCTTTCATAATCTCCTATAATGTTCACATGACCACTTGAAGTGAGGAGAGACAGAGCATTAGAGTAAAAATATCTTTTCTGACTTTCTTCCTCGTATAATGTTCAAAATTACTTCTGATAAACCAGAGTTCTTGAACAAAGACCTCAGACCCAGATGGACTGGGCTTGGCCATCTGTCCCAATGTGTCAATCAAAGAGATGAGTAGTAGTAAGAGGCAGAAAAGGAACTTTTAATCAGAGTGGCTATGCCAGGAAGAACAATGACCAAAAATCTATCTTCAGGGGGCTGAGAGAAATTTTATTAAAATATTTTTTTAGTTATTGATGGATTTTTATTTTATTCATTTATTATTTGTATGTGGTTCTGAGGCCCAAACCCAGTGCCTCACGCATGCTAGGCAAGCGCTCTACCACTGAGCTACAGCCCCTGCCCTGAGAGAAATTTTGAGGTTCTATAGAAAAGGGGAACAAAGACAGGGACTGGGAGCTTGAACAGTTGGCAGAGTAAGCCATATTTGCTCAGGCCATGGCAGGGCTAAATGTTATCTCAAAACTAGGTCTGCAAAGCTCTATGAAGGTCATCATTGCTTGAGGGAGCAATCCAGTTCCCATCCTGAGATAATTGCTCCTACTTAGAGAGGCAGCCTCAGTTCTCTTATGGACAATAATTGCTCTCGTTTAGGAGGCAGTCCTATCCTGGGGTGGTCTGCTCTGTGAGTCCCATCGTCATCTGGGAGTAGTTTAGTCCCTTGTCATAAATATGCTTATCAACCAAACCTCTTGTTCCTGGAACCCAAGGTAATGGCAGAAGGAAGGGTTTCAGAAAGAACAAAGTTAAAAGAGGTAAATGGAATTGGAGAGGGTCAAAACAGGGTTGGTTGCTCAGTGACAGGGCTGTTCTTATTTCTTCCAACAAATCTCTTCTTTCATAGCTGGTCAATAACAAAAATAGATGAAATAACTTACCCAAAACAGAAAGATGAAGGTAAAGATAATACATAAAGGAGTAAAATAATGTATGCTAATGACATATCTTCAAAATTCTGAAATGGACACCATCTCTAGCCTCTTTCTCATGCTTGCTAAATTTTTAGGTATTTCCCTTGGTCTCTGAACTACAATAATAGAAAAAATAAGCATTGAGACAACTAACAAAAAGACATTTAAAGAGTTCCTAATTTCAAAGGAATTGGTTCTCATATTACCTAGAGAATCTGAAGGAGAATTCTAAGGCATAAATACAAAATGGCAAGGTTGGAAACTAAAGTAAAAATAAAATATAAGAAAGAAAAGCAATGGGATTTGAACAACTCTGGGATGTTTTCCATCAGTTTGCATTTTGGCTTACATATAGTGATATTTTTAACAATTTCAATGTTATAATAGAAAAACCACTGACCAAATGTTACCTATACATCAAGAAGTAATCATGAATCACAGAGGAAATTCAGTGTTATACAAAGCAGAAAAAAATATACTGAAAGGACTTCATTTTGAAGTTAGTATGCAGTCTTGACAGGAAGAATATAAAAGCAGATCTGTTCCAAAGGAAATACATTTATTAGGGAAGAAAGTATTTCACTTACAATATAAATACATTTTCATGCAACCAATAAAGATACTTGGAATAAATAAAGGAAAAACAAATGCCAGGGTCACGTTTTCTTTTTAGGAAATCCATTTTTTTTTCAACAATGAAAGAGGTTTTGAGGTTAAAGATCAAATTTAAATGTCTAATTCTGTCTGAAGTATATAATTTTATATGCCAAAAATAAAGGCTTTATAGAATATTTTCTTTGTAGTTATTTGACTGTCCTACAAAGGAAACAAGTATTTGGTTGGCTCTTTATCTTCTTTTATAATAACCCCTGGAAATTGTTCAGAGATAAAAATGATGAAAGCACCTAAAGCCCAGGAAACATTATTTTTAAATAGTTTCTGCATCAGTTTCCACATAGCCATGCAAATGGTCCTTTGCCAACTTAATTTGTTACCTACATGCAGAGACTTGCAACAAGTATCCTCATGATCATTCTTTAAAATTAAAAATTAATTTATGTGCTGCATATATATTTAGATACATTGGATTAAAATATATTCTAGAGAATTGGATTAGAATATCATTTCACTTTACTCATATACATAAAATTAAACAGAATGTTGATTTTCAAATGTACATGGCTATGTTTATCATTTATTTTGGCATGTTTTTAGTTACACTACAACGAGTAGTGTAATTGCTAGATGTTGAAGTCAGAAAACATCAGTGATGGCACAACTTTCTAATCTCCCTACATTATCCAAAGTAAATATTAATAAAGCTTAAAGTGACAAAGTGCTTGCCTAGTATGTATAAGGCTCTGAGTTCAAACCTCAGTACCACAGAAAACAAATATATAAAAATTCAAATTGTATGTAACATTCATCAGTTCTATAAATTTGTTATGTTTTGGATATATGGCATCCCTCAAAAGCTCATGTGTAAGACAATTCAAGAATTTTCAGAGGTGGAATTAATAGATTATGAGAGGTGCAACCTATCAGTGGATCAATCCACTAATATGGATTAATTAGAAATAACTCTGGGCAAGTAGGGTGTGGCTGGGAAATTAGGTCACTGGTAGTATGTCTTTAGAGTTCATATTTTGTCCCTGGTGAGCAGTGCACTCTCTCTCTCCTTCCTGGTTACCATGTCCTGAGACGCTTTCCTCTTCCATGCCCTTATGCCATAATGTTTTGCTCTACCTTGGGTCCAAAGCTATGGAGTAGGCTAACCATGGACTGAAACTCTGAAACCATGACCCAGAATAAACTTTTCCTTCTCTCTGTTGCTTTTGTCAGGTATTTCAGACACAGCAATGATAAAACTGACTAAAAGTTCATATAAATGGAGATTAACTATATATGTTAGAAATGCTAATGTTATAAATGTATATCTATACACACTTTTCACTTAAAATTTTTAGCAAAACATGAGATAATGAAAGACAATATAGATGACACAATCTCTAATAATTGTATGGCTCAGAGACTAAAAACACTAACAGGGCATTAGATTGGAAAGCTGAGCTAACTTCTACCTAAAAGAGGTGAAAATACTTGGCTTCTGAGTAGGAAAATGCAAGAAACATCCATAAGAATAAAACAAAGAAAATTTAGAACACCAAGAGGGGAAATACCAAAGTGAAAAGGGAAGTCACAATCTTGTTACTTCAGAAGAAATAAAATATTAATCTGCCCAGGTGTAGTAGCACATGCCTGTAATCCCAGTAGCCCAGCAGTTGAAGCAGGAGGATCGTGAATTCAAAGCCAGCCTCAGCAAAAGCAGGGCACGAAGCAACTCAGTGAGACCCTGTCTCTAAATAAAATACAAAATAAGGTTGGGGATGTGGCTTAGTGGCCAAGTGTGCCTGAGTTCATTCCCCTGTACCAAAAAAAATAAAAAGTAAAAGAATTAATCTGGATAATAAGACATAAAATTATTCTCAAATATTGAAGATACTTCTATGACTACTATGATATATTCTTTATAGTTGAGGAAGGTGGAACCAGGACCAACAAATAAAAATTTTAGGGTAACATAGCTTTGGCCATTCATTTTGAATATATATATTCTAACTAAATCAGAGGATAACTGTGGGGTTAATGGAATAATTTATGGATCCAATGAATTACAGTACTGGATCATTCCAAAGAAGAATCCCCAAATGTTTAGGAGGATTAGAGTAAATTATACAGGTAAAGTTATTTAACACCGTACTGTATGGTTTAAATACTTAGTTATGATTCAATAAATATTTTTCATTATTACTACTACTAATATTAGTAGCAGCAGCTGGAAAAATAAATTACTCTAATTCAGAAATTCTGTGATTTACACATTGACTAAAGGAAGTGAATTTAACACTGACATCTCAACATCATGAACAGACATGATTTTTTCATTTATTGTAACACTGTTTGAAAAAAGTTTTAATATTTTCTGCAGTTTGCTTAAAATTTGCAGATTTTAGGGCACTGGAATACACACAATAAATACATGAGTTCTTACTTCTGACAGTACATAATGTCACAAATCATGAAATTAGTGGAAAAGACTGTCAGTAACCAAAAATAATTGAAAACAAATATGGTTCCAAAGTGCTTTACATTCTTGACATGTGATTTCAAAAAGTCTTAAAGGATTAGGCTTCAGAACTTTCCTTCATAGGTTGGAAGCAGTGACATTTTGACTGGAAATATTGATACGTCAGAATCTCCTGTGCTGAGAATGTCAAGGATAAAGTTGAAAATGCTCCCCAGTGGATTCTGACATATATCCATTTTCTCTACTAAATGATAAGAATAATTTATTTAAATACTAATTATAGAAAAACATCTTCCTAGTCTCCAGAAGAAAAGTAGAATCAAGAACTGAATTCTTTACAAGTTGTTTTATGTGAACTTGTGATTTAGATCAATTAAAACTTCTGCTTTAAAAAGTCATATTGTCAGAAACATTGTTTTTTATGTTTCTTTGAGGAAAGAAAACCAACAGTGATTATCTGCATTATGCTCAGCACTGTGCTTTATGTGTACAACTGTCCCATTAATGCATGCAGATTCTGTTCTTTAGGAAGTGAGTAGCACTGTCCCCATTCAACAGATGAATATACAGATTCTCAGTGATTGATTCTCCTAAGGTCATACACTTAATATATAGATTGATATCCAAGCTTGGGTAAGCCTGGCTACATAGGTAACTTCACACCAGCTGCCTGCTCAGCATATATGGAATTCAGAAGAAATATATTTCAAGTGTCTTTTTAATAAATTCACAGAACTTTCAAAAGTCAGAATTGCAGAACAAAATTCATTGGCACCAATGTTACTTCACTGAAATCTTCCAGAAGAATTAATGTCTCTTTTAAGATAATCCTTCACAGTAAATTTTCATGAAGAAGATAGTTCCCATTAGTTTTAAATTTATAACACAACCTCTTCATAGTTTTGGAAGTTGGAGTGTTCCTGTCAGGTCTCTCAAGAAATTAAGCAAATGACAAATAATTATAAACAAAGGTCAATATCATCCAAGGCTTTTCACTGAATGTAAAATAATCTTAATCCAAGGAAAGGTACTAATTAGCAGATAAGAGTTTCATTAAATGAATATGCAGTGTCATGATGCTGCAATTGTGCAGCATTGATCACTGTTAGCTTTACAGGTTCTCCTCTCACCTAGAAATTCTGACACCACATTTATCACCCGTTCTATTTTAAGAATTTTAATGAGCATATCACCAAGCCTTACCTCATTAATTTAGATTCTGATAAAACATTATTTACAGAGATAATAGTAGGTTAAAATAGTCACTACTTCCAAATTTGTTAGGAAATAATACCTGCAGACCAAGCTAACCTATTGTCTTTGTAGAGGGCAAATTTGACTTTAACAGGTAAACATTTTCTACATTTTTTTTCCTAGAATTAATCCATCTTAATCCATCTTAAATACATATATATCTTTTCAAGGATGCATGAAATAGTTATCTAATTTTATTCTCCTATGACTCAAAAACATCATCATCCTAAATGGAGAAAAATTGGAAGCATTCCCTCTGAAAACAGGAACTAGACAGGGATGCCCTCTCTCACCACTGCTATTCAACATAGTCCTGGAACCACTAGCCAGAGCAATTAGACGAAAGAAATTAAAGGGATACGAATCAGAAAAGAGGAACTCAAACTATCATTATTTGCAGACGATATGATTCTATACTTAGAGGATCCAAAAAATTCTACCAGAAAACTTCTAGAAGTAATAAATGAATTCAGCAAAGTAGCAGGATATAAAATCAACACCCACAAATCAATTGCATTTCTATACATCAGCGATAA
>PVHX01011531.1:0-40578 GCA_004024805.1 Geosciurus inauris
TCCCAAAGAGATCATTTCATCCTCAAAAGTCAAAACCAGAGGGGCAATTTATACCCCTAAACCAGAGAGAGACTCCAGTTCGAGGCAGACTTGTTTTTTGTTTTTTTTGTTTTTGTTTTTGTTTTTGTTTTTGGTACTGAGGATTGAACTTAGGGGTACTCAACCACTGAGCCACATCTCCAGCCCTATTTTGTGTTTTATTTAGAGACAGGGTCTCACAGAGTTGCTTAGCACCTCACTGTTGCTGAGGCTGGCTTTGAACTCGTGATTCTCCTGTCTCAGCCTCCCAAAGTGCTGGGATTACAGGCATGTGCCACCATACCCGGCTCAGACTTGTTCTTAATAGCCTTACTCTCCCAGTGACTCCTTGTTCTTAGAGCAGTTTCTTTTTACAACAATGAAGCAGGCTCAGATGATCAGCAATGCTGCACAGGGAAGCATGCTCAGGAAGTTGAGTCTTCCAGGCTAACATCAGTCCAGGTGGCCACCTAAGTTCAACAACCACAACTGCTCCCTGCTGAGAGGCAAAAGAACCCCAGAGAGGCTGTCAAAGAACTCAAGGTCTACCTGGGTCACCAGAAATGTTATTGAACAAGCACCCACTGCCCAACGCACATGGAAGCCAATACAATGCACCTGGCTTGTGCACACATAAAAAACTTTGTCGTGTTGTCAATCCAAAAGGGGTCCAAGAGCTAAAAAGGAACTCAAATCTGCTTCCCCAGTTAGTTGGCAGCAGGGGAACTTACAGGAAGGAAGTAAAGTTGCTTACTGATTGGATGGCATGCCTCTTCACATGCCTCTTCATAACACATAGATATAGTGTGTTAGGTTCTGTGAAGGGTCTTCGAGTTTTTGACATCATCAACTGGATAACCTGGCATCTTCTGCTCATTTCCATTCTTTAAAAGCTGGTTCCAAAGCCTAAATGGTTATTGAAAGGCTTGGAGGCTTTCCCTAACTAAAGAACTTTGTTACGAAAGGAATTTATGTCCAAATGGGCCCAAGCCTTAAGTGATTTTTCACTTGCAATGCACCAATTTTTATATCTGAAAGAAATTACTGGTTGAAAGTAGAAAAATATTTTTATGTAACTCAAATGAGTCCTAAGAAATTGTTGTTGCTTTTGAGAGATGTGATTTCAAGATGCACTGAGGTCAACACATGCACCTGAGAATATGGCATGCTGGCAATATAAGAGGTTCGGGAGGCACAGCTTTGCCTTTTATCCCTCTCTGTTAGTAATAACCTGAATTCATCTGGGATTAACCTTCCACATCTATAGATGGGAAGATTCTGGGCTCTCATAAAACCCATCCTGCAATTTTGTTGTTGGGCTTACTTTTGTCAGCATATTACTAAGTCAATAAAGCTGACTCTAAACTTGAAGAAAACTCCAAAAAAAAAAAAAATAGGTGACTATGGCCTCTGAACTCCAAGCCTCATATTGCTGAAGACCATTAACATATTCTGTCTTATCTTTTTATGTATTTCCATCTCAGAGATTCATAAATGTGTTTCATTTATATACCTTCACCTCAGAGATTCACAAATAGGAGAAAACCTAAAGGCAAGAATCACTCATTTACATGTGTCCTCTTATTTACATCCAAGTGAATATCACAGGCACAACCAAGCAACTTTCATTTTCTGTATTTCATTGCCTAAAAGGTTTCCATGAGCTAATTGTCTTTATTCCTGATACTGTTATAGATAACTAAAATTAGAGCAGCTTTCTAGAAATTGCATATTGCCAAGAAGCATTGTTTTACAAGCAAGTTTTTCAACACCCAACGTTTTTCAAAATCATTTCCTTTGTTCTCTCAACTTTATTTTCTCAGCCAAAAAAGCAAGAAGAAGAAGAAGGCACAACAGACACAGCAACATCCTCCTCCAACAACCATGAGAAGGACAGTGGGGTGGGGCGCACAGATGAGAGCCTGAGAAACGAGGAGAGTTCAGAGCAGGAGAACGCAGCAGAGGACCCCAGCAGTACATCTTTGAAGAGCAAGAGAGAGCTGGGGCAAAGCCAAGACACCCTAGGAAGTGTGGAACTTCAGTGCAACGAGAGCTTTGTGTGTGGTGAATACATTGACTCAGACTGTGTTGGCAACCACGATGAGGAGTGTGAAAGATTCCGGCAGCTCTTGGAGCTCAAATGCAAGATTCAAAACCATGGAGAGTATGACCTGTATTACTCAAGCAGCACAATTGAGTGCAATCAGGGGGAGCAAGAGGGTGTGGAGCATGAGCTACAGTTACTTAATGAAGAGCTAAGAAACATTGAGCTCGAGTGCCAGAATATCATGCAGGCTCACAGGCTCCAGAAAGTGACAGACCAATATGGAGACATCTGGGCTTTGCATGATGGAGGCTTCCGAAATTACAACACCAGCCTGGATATGCAAAGGGGAAAATTAGATGACATCATCGAACATCCAGAGAAGTCAGACAAGGACAGTTCTAGTGCTTACAACACAGCTGAAAGCTGCAGAAGTACACCACTAACCGTAGACCGTTCCCCTGACAGTTCCCTTCCCAGACTGATCAACCTCACCAATAAGAAAAACCTGAGAAGCACAATTGCAACCCATCAAGCACCTTCTGGACAGAGTAGCAAAGAGTCGACATCCACCAAAGCCAAAACCACTGAACAAGTTTGTAGCACTGAAAGCCAGGAAAAGAGTTTGGAAAGCAGCACGCTTCCTGATCACGAGAAGACAGTCAGTGAACATGTCCCTTACCTCTCTCCTTACCACAGCTCCTCCTATAGGTATGCAAACATCCCAGCACACGCCCGCCATTATCAAAGCTACATGCAGTTAATTCAACAGAAGTCGGCGGTGGAGTATGCCCAGAGCCAGCTCAGTTTGGTGAGCATGTGCAAGGAATCTCAGAAGGGCTCTGAGCCCAAGATGGAGTGGAAGGTAAAAATAAGGAGCGACGGGACCCGGTACATCACCAAGAGACCAGTGCGAGACCGAATTCTAAAGGAACGTGCCTTAAAGATCAAGGAGGAGCGGAGTGGCATGACCACAGACGACGATACCATGAGTGAGATGAAAATGGGGCGCTACTGGAGCAAAGAGGAGAGGAAGCAACACCTGGTTCGGGCCAAAGAGCAGCGTCGGCGCCGGGAGTTTATGATGCGGAGCCGGCTGGAATGCCTCAAAGAGAGTCCTCAGAGTGGCAGCGAGGGCAAGAAGGAGATCAACATCATTGAACTGAGTCACAAAAAGATGATGAAAAAGAGAAACAAGAAAATTTTGGATAACTGGATGACAATCCAAGAACTGATGACCCATGGCGCCAAGTCTCCTGATGGCACCAGAGTTCATAATGCCTTTTTGTCAGTCACCACAGTATGACCAAATGAATGGAATGCAACTGATTTTCAGAGGGTGCTACCAGTTTCGGTAGAGTATGATTGCCTCGTTCAATGTGGCGTTTTTATATATATTTTGTGACTCTTTATAGTTTAAATTTTTTGTAAGCAAAATACCTGGTAATTTTTCATTTGTTTTTCATATGCCAGTACCTTCTTTTTGGCTGAGATCTTTCCTTAACTTGTGATATTACTCATTTATAAAAAAACAAAACAAAAAAAAAACAAAAGGAAGGAAAAAAAAACTCGAACAAAAAACTGAGAAGGCAATTAATTTCCTACTTCAGTGTATCTATTGTACGTTAAAAATCCGGATTTATTTCTCTAGTTTACTTATTTTCTACTTTAATAATTCAATGCCAAAACAATTTCTATGCTTGCTCCTTTGCATAATTCGTACTAAATCGAACCTGTTAATAACACATGCCACATCCTGTTTACACATAAAAACACCTCTTTTTAACATCTTGTATTTTTAACACATAAATGGCCGTTGTCTTTGTCTCAGTAAAGTGTAGGTGGACAATCTTCCTGTGATATGTAGTGACATTGGTCATGTAGCTAGGTAATTGTGGTAACTGTGACAATAAAAGAGAAATAAATTATTGATTATCCTTAAGAAAAGTTATCAAGGAGTGTTTTATTTTCATTGTCCACTGTGGTTAACAGATATAAATTAGTTATACATGTATACTATCTAGAAGATTCCGCATTGTGGATTATAAACTGTGTACATTTCTATCACTTTTTTTCAATAAAGTTGTCTTGAACCACTTCTTATAGATCATTGTGTCACAAATTTCTTCCAGGATCAAATTAGCTATGTATAGTGCCTAACAGAGGCTAACTAAACATTTAGTATATATTAGTTCATGCTCCTCTTGCCTGCCACTCATGTAATGCAAAGCCAAGAAAACATTAGGGAAGATGGAAAGAGGATCAGTAAAGTGTTTGAGATTATTTCTAATGACAGGATGTATTTTAGTTTGCTCAGGTTGCTATAACAAAATAGCATGGACTGAGTGACTTAAACAACAGGAATTTGTTTCTCACAGTTCTGGAGAGGGCAAATCAAGATCAAATATGCTGAGGTTAGAGTTTTCAACATATGAATTTTGGGGGACACAATTTAGTCCATAGCACTTAATCCATTTGAGTTGATAATTTAGAAATAAATTTTGGAAAACCATCTTGGCACTAATTTTCAGCAGAGTCAAACACCTCATATGTCATTTTTATTAAAAGGAACGATTGTTAGATGATTAGACAGATTTTTTAAAAATCTATTTTTTCTTCATTTAAACCTCCCAGAGTGAAAGGCCAGATCAACTGTGTGCATGCAAACATGAGTTTGATCGTATTTTCATTCAACCCAACAGGTTGTTTTAATATAATGGGTACACACATCTAGATATTTTTGAAGCTTCTTTCCTGTATACAAGCCCACAGTGGTACCCTATTAGCTCTTGTGTCAGACTCTGATGCCTCACGTTATATTCAAGGTCCTCCATGAACTTGCTGCTTTGCCTACTGTTCCTTCAATATAGGTCTTTTCTGAATTATTCCTGCTCCTCCTGCTAAAGTTATGTTATTTGCTGTCAGATTTCTCTAGCAAATCCTATTCCTCACTTAGATGGTGACACATTTTCTTTTTGGAAGAAAATGTTTTGATGACATGGGACTTTCTCAGGTCTGTGGCATACGTAAGTGTGCATATTGTTTCACCTTGGAAATTTTATTCTTTGGTGATTACGTCAAGTGCATAGAACTTATTGTCTCTCTGCATAGCTCTCAAGTTCATGAAGGGAGGTCCCTGTGTCCCTCTCTGTCTTTGCTAGCCTCTGGTGGAATGCCATTTGAATAAAGATGGATACTAGTTGAGCAAGATGACTTTATTCATTTCTCTCATCCACATATTAGTCCTTATGCTACCTCTGTCCTGACTCTTCTAACCTTTCAAGTTCTTGCCTTTTGAAGGGATATCACACAGGAAAACAAACTTATAAATACTGAAAAGCTGGACTCAAAAAATTTAAAGTAGTGGTAGTAACAGCAAAGTAAGTCAACTGAAAAAGTCCTCACTTCTAATTGTAGCCACTGTTAATATAATAGCTGAGACTATCTGCATATACCCAAAGTTAACTTTTTTTTAAATTTTTTTTTTAGTTGTTGATGGATCTTTACTCATTTGTTATTTATATGTGGTGCTGAGGATCCAACCCAGTGCCTCACGCATGCTAGGCAAGCGCTCTACCACTGAGCTGCAGCCCCAGCCTCCAGAGTTAACCTTTGACCTTATGGTTTTAAATAAGAATACCTGCCTGTCTTAAGAGTTCAGTTCTTTCAATACCTAAAACTGTGGTTATTGCTTGTCCTCTGCATACAATTGGAACCAACATGTGGATTTTCCTAAAGAAGCATTTATACTTCTCACAGAATGCAGTGTTTCCAAAGTTACCAGCTTAATTTTATTTTTAGGAAGGCCGAGTATGCTTGCCAATTTTTTAAAAAAATGTGACAATGTTTTTCATGTTTGTGTTTATACAGATCTGCAAGTTGAGAAATGTTTCTCTTTTAAAAATCAGTGAAAATCTAAAACGTGTTATGCTTTATATTTCCATATAACCTATGTTTGTGCTAAACCTGTCTTCTTGGTAAATAAATAATAAATACGTTGCTGAGCAAAAAAATAATAATAATTGACTATATGTTGGATATTTTATTTCAGTTCAGAAGAAATATATCAGTAAAGAGAAAAAAATTATTTTACTTGGGCTTTCCTTTGATTTCAATTTTTATTGCTTTTAATATTCAAGAATGTGATATCAGTTTATGACAGCCATATGCCAAAGACCCAAGGGGACAGGAAATGCTGTATATGTGATAGCTATTTCTTCATTACATGCCATGAAGAAGGCTTCTGTGGCCATCATATTTTGTGCAGACCTTTCCTTTAAGAATCCATACAGTGGGGTGAGGGAGACTCTTCTAAAGTAGTCTTTGCATAGCTACATTCTGATTTGAACCATGTCTTTCTGGCACTTCTATACCATCCACTAAACTTAGTCTTTAACCCTCTCATGAGCTGCCACAAATTCCTTGTTATGTGAGGATAGCACTGTCCACCCAGGCTCCCAAGCTTATCACCTGAGCCTTTCTGAGTTTCTTCTTTATCTGCTCAATCACAAAGCACTTTTTCTTCAAAATGTGTCCACTTGCTTGTAATAACTGTTCAGCCCAGGGGCTGAATGTCTTGTCTCATGCCTAATTGCTGGCTCCTGGTGCCTCTTTTCCAGTCTATCCTTCTGTTCTGGCTCCTGGTGCTTCTTTTCCAGTCTATCCTGCATATCCAATCACTCTGCTCCCTTAAACACCACTTTCCTACCTTAGGTCAGTCCCATGAGAGGTCTTTTCCTGATTATGGGATAAAATCTGATGCCCCAAGATGATTATTCAAATATTCCCATCTTTTAACCTCAACTTATTTTTCTCCTGATGTCACACATGTCTACATGAGGGGCATTTCAACTCAGACCTTGAGAAACCTATGCCTTGGTTAGATGATTTAAAATAATATTCCTTAAATTTAAATAACATTTTATTTTTAGAATTACTATTTTATCAATCTATTATTTTGTTATCAATCAACTTCTATTCATTATTTTCATTAGCAATTACCAATAAAATATGTAAGTATTGAATAACTTCCATTGATTTGCAATTAATGAAGTTTACACTGCAACATATTCATTATTTCATTTTCACTTAAAAAAAATGTAGACAGGAGATCTTCCCCCCCAAAATATCTGGCCATCTGCTCTCCAGATGCTGCTCTCTAGGCTCTGGGATTGTCTCATGATGGCTGAGCAGAGGCATCCAGTACTCACCTGTTCCTCCACAAAAAAGAAACAAAGTAACAAATGTCCAGCTGCGTTTTGAGATAAGTGATGGTGGGAGAACACAGGAAATTAGCAGGAGAGAAACCGGAATCTTTCAAAATTCAGAGACCTGGGACAACAGCATAGGAAGAGGAACAAAATAACCTGGCACATCCTCCCTCAGCTCCAAAGCAGGAGGAAAGGAGTCTTTTCTCTGCAGGATTAAATATGAAAAAGAAAAACCCAGCAAACCATCAGCGCAGATATTTGCAATCCTAGCTCATAGAATGTTTTGCAACCCTAGCAGGATTGTAGCCAAAATGACCTGAAATCCACACCATAGCCTTGCTTTGGAAAAAGGATTTCCCATCATCTCTCAGAGACCCTCTGGAGTGCTATAGCCAGGAGCCAATGAGAACTATTGTCTCAATTTGGACTCCGATAGGGGTCAGAAAACCCTGAATATTCCCATGTCTGAGACCCCACAGTCTACTGCACTGGCCCAGTGAAATCCTGTACAATGCTTTGGGCAAGCAATAAGAAAACAGAAAATGATGTGTTTCACACTCACATCACCTTTGTTCTAGTCAGATTTTTCATTTCTGTGAACAAAAGACCTAACAATAACAATGTAGAGAAAGAAAAGTTTATTCTGGCTCAGGGTTTCAGAGGTTCAGTCCATAGCTGGCCAACCCTATATTTCTGGACCCAAGGTGAAGCAGAACATCACAGCAGAAGGGCATGGTGGAGGAAAGCAGCTCAGAATGTGGCCACCAGGAAGCAGAGAGAGCTCTGCCCACCAGGGGCAAAATAAAAGCCCCAAGACATGCCCCTAAAGACCCACATCCTCCAGCCACACCCTATCTCCTACAGTCACCACCCAGTTAGTCCCTATCAGTAGAGAATTAGGTTATAACTCTCATAACACAATTATTTCACCTCTGAACATCCTTGCATTGGGTCACACATAAGCTTTGGGAGCCACTTCATATCTAAACCATAACAACCTTCTAGGGATTTTCAATATTCTTCCATTTCTCATTATTTTAACATTGTTAAAAAAAATAACTGTGAAGTGATGATCACTGATGATGATAACCTCAGTGGATTATGAAACAGCAAATCATTTCAAGATAGAGGCAACAATATGATTGCTAAGATTCCATAATGTATTGTAAATTTGTAAAAGATCCAACAAAACTGTATGATAAGAAATTAAATAAGTTTTACTGTTTTGTTTTTAGTGCATATTTTGCACTTTGGATTCTGGACAACCTCTAAGAAAGAACAAAAGTCACAAGATATCATTTAAACTACTCTTAAAATACTCAAAAACCAAAACCACCTCAAGTGACTGTTGGTGTTGAAGGTACACAAGTCATAGTGAGACTACCAGAGGCCAACAAAGGCAGGGAGCCATCACTGCCCCAGAACAGAAGGGACAAAATGAACAACTCAGCTTCAGTGAAGCAACCCAGTGAAAAAGAGCCAGAAGAGAAAGCCACTGGAATAGTAATTCTGGAGGCATCCAGCTACTACCATGGTGTTGTTTCCAAGCAAGGAGGCAGCAGGAAAGAAACACTAAGTGTGTCTCCTCCCTCCCCGCTCCTCTTTTGCTCTCCCTTGGCCAAACTCAACCAGCTGGCACCTCCCAGGACCCAGAACGATAAGAAGGTGGAGAACAGATCTGGGCAGTGATGCATAGATAATAAGCTGAACTCCTGCTGATTTCTTTTCAGTTTTATATATCTTGGGCACCTTTCCATATTAGCCTACATCATTCTTTTAAGCTGCCCTGGAAGATTAACCACAGATGAACTGTATCCAGGAAGGACTATTTTATGAGTCTTGAATGAAAGGAATGAAATATGGCTTGCTAGAGTGACTTTCAATTCAACTTGCTGAGTGCCCTGCACTGTAGGGGACAGGTGTTTCAATGTAGAGGGAAGAAGAGGGTGATGCCTTTAAGAACTGGGAGATTAGGAGCTCACTCTCAGAGATCAGGGGAGTAGCTAGTCACATGTGGTTTCCCATTGGTTCCAGAACTAATGGCAGTCACCCATGCAGTTCTCTTTATCCAGCCCCACCCCTACCCACACAGGCACCTGTCACTAACAATGCAAGTAAAGAACTCCATGGTTCCACTGCTTTCCAATCCAAATGGACTTGTATGGTGGCTTTGAGCAAAATTGGGGCTCTTGAGGAAATCTCTCTGCTTGAGGAAACCCCCATTTTCCTAATAGAAGCCACCACTCTCATTGTAAGAGTAGTCATAAACTATGTACCTCACACATAAATCTATACTACCTAGCAGAGCTGTTAGAGTGTCTCCACTCTTGCATGACCCTAAGAGATAGTAGGTCTCTCCAACCCCAATGGGTATACACTGTGCTTCAATTCACTAATCACACACACAAGAAAAGAAGATACATGGGTACTATAGTATGGTGACTAGATAGGAATAAATCCCACTTTGCAAAATAAATTGATAGCTAAAGACAGATGGTCAGGAGCAAGTCACTTACTAAGAATACTATTTTAATAAAATAGTAGAGATATCTGACCCACCAGATGTGTATCTCTATGTTGGAACATAATATGGGAAAAAGGCAGATGACACCTCCAAATGGTAATGATTCTCTAGTAACAGATTCCAAAGAGAAATGGATGAAATTCCTAATAAAGACCTCTATAGAATGATTTAAAAAAAATCTATGAGACCCAAAGAATACAGATATATTGTTAAATAAAATTAGGAAGAGACTGCATCACATGAATTAGAAATTCAGCAAAGAGATAGAGATTTTAAAAAAAGAACTGAATGGAAATCTTGGAAATGAAGAGTTCAATAAGTCAAAAAAATTCATTTGGGAACCTCAACAACAGATATGATTATGTGAAGGCAACTATTTTGAAATTTGCCGTTCAGACAGAAAAAAAAGAAAGAACAGGAGATAGTTTAACATCTTTAGGACATCATTCAGTGATCAAACATCTGCATCATTGGAATTTCCAACTCAAAGAGATGAAGATTAAACACATAGAAAACAATTTAATGAAATAAATTGAAGGTTTTTCCAAAACCTTCCCAATATCTTGGGGAAGCCATGCACATCCATATGCAGGAGGCTTATAGAACCCCAAATCAGTATGACAAGAAAATATCTTCACCATCGCATTTATAGTTGAACTGTCAAATGTGCAGGACAAGGAAAGAATTTTTTCTGCAAGAGAAAAGCAACAAGTCACATCTAAGGGCAACCACTCTAGACAAACAGCAGATTTTTCAGCAGAAACGTTACATGTCAGGATGAAAATGAATGACATTCAAATCTGAAAGAAAATAATTTCCAACCAAGATTACTACACCCTTCAAGGATATCCTTCAGGAAAAAAAAAAGAACAATCTTTCAATATAGGCAGAAATGTCACCTACACTCATCTTACGAAAACCTGGAAAGAAGTCCTGTCATTTTCAGCAAGATGAAACTAGAGGACATCATGTAAGGTAACATAAGCCACAGAAAGATAAGAACCACATGTTCTATTTCATATGTGGAAACTGAAAAAAAATATCAATCTGAAATCAGAATAATGATCACCAGGGACTGGGAAGGGTACAGGGGTGGGGTGATTGAAGAAGAATGATTGGAAATATGATCAGTGCATACTATACCCAAGTATGGAAATATCTCACTAAATCCCACTAATAGGTACAATTAATATGTATTAATAAAAAGTTTTTTAAATCCAGTGAATCGTTTCTTTTCTCTGAAGTTTATATCGTCTCTTCAATTTTTTTCCATTATTTTCCAAAATATATGTCTTCAGAGCTATTTCAAAGCCCAAAATCTTTTCAGCCCCTTTTAAAAGACTTAAAACTTAGATAAACTACTTGTTCCTGTAAATATGCATGATATAGCTTCAGAGTTCGAGTGAACTACAGGAAGCTACGAACAAAACAGATGACCAAGATAGGTAACCTCTTAAGAAGAGCTCAAAAGATATTTTGGAGGCCATTCAAGTCTGCTACTCCTTTCAGCCAAAGAAGAACTAATTTATACTGTGACCATTTTGTAAGAACTCTTCATGTAAACTTCAGTAAACAGGCACCATATTGCTGAATATTTAGGGACTTTTTGTGCTAATATAGTGTCCCACAATGCTTCTGCTCTAGTTGGACAAGGCACCCTAGAGTTTCTTCAAACTTACCATTCTCACTTGCAGTAGCTATTCTGTATGCTAGGAAACTTCTTCCTCTTTCTCTGTGCCCATCTCTCCTTCAATGTTTTTTTCATGTCTTCCTATCTCTCCAGGGGATTTTTCCTAACTCTTACTAATAATCACTCTTATTTCTGAACACTCACAGTTGGTATATTTTTATCATTCATTTGGCTTTCTACTCAATAGTGCCTAATGTGTTTTTCCACCATGTGTCTATTATGAGTATAGTATGCTGCAAAATTAGAAACCACTGCCAAATGTGGTGTTCTGGCATCTCTTCTAAACTGAATAATAGCTGCTTAGGATTTTGGGTACTGTGCATTTTTCACATGACCCAGCCAACAGTGCTTGCTCCCAGCAAACATTGCTCCTAGGTTTATGGGTCATCAATAAACTATAATCCTGCTTGTTCTACTACATGCTTTTAACTTAATATCTATGACTTATTGCCTCCCAGTCCTGTCATTCAACGAGCTTGTAATCTTAGGCAAGTTACTCAAGCTTGCTGCTGCTCAGTACAGAAGATATACATATAGCCCTTTTTATAGGTTGAGATTAAATAAGTTAAAACATATAAAGAAGCTAGATAAGTATTGACACAGAGTGGATACTCAATAGATATCAGCTTTTATTTTTATTTGCAGATGAGAAAGCAATGGCTAATATAATTCCAGTAATCTGCCAAAAATAACATAGCTACTAAGCAATGCATTCTAGATTCAGATTCAGGATAGTCTGGCCACAAAGACATTTTCTTTCTGCTTCTCACTGCCTTTCCATTAATTACTGATGAACATCAGTGACTTTTTACTTCAGCCTCATCAGCTTTGCTTCCAACAAAGGTTCAGACACTGACACAGTTTTCTCTGTTATCAAACACGTACTGACTTTCTTCACCTGGTTCTATCTTATCAGTCAGTATATTTTTTTGAATTGCATTCTGCCTGTGGTGGGAAATTGTAGTGGGAGATTTTGCTTTTAATCAGTCATAGAGCCTATGGTATTTCTCTAAAGCCAGCTAGTACATAAGAGTATTCTAAATCTGATGTATTATTGCCTCTCTCCATTGTGCTATCTGCAACATCCATGATCAGACAGGTGACATTGTTGTACACAATCTCTTGGATACACATTTGCAGCATTTTCAGGGATCCTTGAAGCCTGGTGTTTTTATGCAAAGCATAATGCTGGCCATTCAATCCTCAAGTGTTTTTGAACAAGAAAGTCAATAAAACAAGACATTGAACTTCACCTCTCTGATGGTGATGGGAATAGACTGAACAAGATGCAACTTCTCAACATGTCTTGGAATATTTGTGAGGCACTCTGGGAAACAAAGCCTACTCATATGTGTCAAGAAATCAGCCCTTGCTTGGTGTTCCCATTATGGTAGGGTCAGTGAGTAGATGTCTATTTGTATCCATTCAACTCAGTCTGAATTCATCTTTGAAATAGAACACTAATCATAAAATTGATAGGTATTTAAAATATACTATGAAAAATGAGCAAAGAAATAGAAATGGTACAAACATCAAGAGGAAAAAATGTATTCAAGAGCCTCAAATGTTCTGTTAGATGCTTTACATGGGTCATTAATAAACTTGTTGTTTGGGGGAGTGAACTAAGAGGACATGAAAATAAATCTAACTTTTTAAACTACAGAGTGCAGTGTGATAGGGCCCATGAGGACCACTGGAAGATTAGAGGAGTGAGGACTTGGAATAGGCTGTCACTGTCTCTGGAAATTGGGAGAATGATGGCACCACTCAGTGAAACAGGCATAACATGAGAAGGATGTTATAGAAGGAAAGATGAACAGTTCGGTCTTGGAATTACTGTCAATGTGCCTCTTGCTCCCTGCTCTCTGGGGCACCATGTCCAGCAGAAACTGGCTCTTCTTAGCTATAGTACCATGCCTATAGACAGGCAGACCATGGTCCCAGTTTGCATAGATGATGCCATCCCCTTAACACCTAAAACAGCCTGAGAATGGTGGCAGCTTCCCATGAGTTCTAATTTTGTTAATTGTCTCATTCTTGTTTTGGTTGTTTTGTTTTTGCGGTGCTGGGGATTGAACCCAGGGCCTTGTGCATGCAAGGCAAGCACTCTGCCAACTGAGCTATATCCCCAGCCCTTAATTGTCTCATTCTTAAGTTGTTTTTTTTTTCTATCACCCTGATGAATTCCCTGTATCAGTCTCTGTTTTAATTAAAGCAATTTCTTTTCTGCTGCTTGAAGACAGAAAATGAGGCCTTAGTTGTGTGAGCAAGGAGTGTACTGCCTGGTTTCTTGGATTGAGTACTTGTTCAAATCATTTTTTTAAGCAATCAACGAGGCTTCTGAGTTGCTAGACTTGCCCAATAAGGAAATAACATGATTGCAAAGAATGTGGGGTGTGATTATGATTTCTGGTAGCAACAAAGAGTTTATATATATGGTTATTTTTAAAGGCTTTAAAAAACTAAAGACCATCTACAGGAATAATAAGTAAACACTGATAATTGCATAATGAATCTATAAAGAACAGGCTAAATTTGTTTCATAACTCTTCTAATTACACTTTTTCATGAAAATACATATCTATAACTATAGTTGATTAGATGAAATGGTGGGCATCTAACTGAAGGGTGTCTAAACTTGAAGCCAGTCATGTTCTTGAGAAGTACCCTAGAATATGGGCATTGTCCAAATTGTCCAAACAGAAATAATGATTTGGCCGGGTGTGGTGGCACATGCTTGTAATCCCAGCACTTTGGGAGGCTGAGACCAGAGAATCAGCCTCAGCAATGGCAAGGTGCTAAGCAACTCAGTGAGACCCTGTCTCTAAATAAAATACAAAACAGGGCTGAGGATGTGGCTCAGTGGTCAAGTACCCCTGAGTTAAATGATTTACAGAACCAAACTTGCTAGATATTGTACAACATGGTAACTATAGTTAATTAAAATATATAGTATTCCTGAAAATTGCTGAAATTAGATTTGTGTTCTTGCCACAAAAAGAAGTGTGTGTAACAATAGGTATGTTAATCAGCTCAATTTGCCAATTTCATAAATATATGCATATTTTAAAACAACCTGTAGTGTATTATAAATGTATATAATCTTGTCAATTTTTTTTTTAAATAGGGAGGTAGAGCAAAATAGTGTCTGAATGAGAGCCTCTAGCAATCTCTCCTGAATAAGTAAGTGCTGGGCTGCTGAAACACTGGGAAGATCCTAATGACTCCCACTCACAAGCCTATCTGCAGACAGAGCTGTTGGAACAGCTCAACAGCCAGGGGGCAACTTGTGGCCCCAATATGCTGGACTTCTATTCCAGCTAGCATCACCTGTGTCTGGCTGCAGCAGTGTTGGACCACTAGTGCAACTCACCAACATGCAGTCCACAGTAGTGGTCTTAAACCAGTGTTGTGCTGGTCTTGCTGGGCTGTGAGCTCAGGGTGTCACACAGCTTAGAGGCATTGGTGGTCACAGGTATGATAGAAATCTGGGGCTGGCTCATCCACAGTGACTTTGCCCAGAGCTGGGAAGAATCTTGCGGTATCTGACTATAGACTAATGTTGGAAGTCATGTGTGAATTATGGGTTTATTTGAGCCATCACAAGGCAGGGGGGTTGCTTTTCTGAGAACTCCTGGTGTGAATCCACTGGTTGCAGATAACTCAGATTAAAGCTGACACCCTACCTTAGCTCACAACCTTAGGTTCAAATGCAGCCCCCAGAGGGTGTAAACTCCCTAGCCCCAAACACTTTTTTTCCCCATCTTTGTCCTGTTTTCCTCAAGAAGCCTGCCATACTGAAACCTTTTGATATATTTCCCCTTAAATAAAGAATTTGGGCCTTTTCCCTTGTTCAGTTCCAGTTCCTAACAGGGCTGGAAGACCCACCAGACCTCAGCTTTTAAAACTATTTTCTGCCTCCTGTTTTTTGTTCCTTATCAATTATTTTCAGATTTTAATTTTCCCAGCAGGTTCACACTTCCAATCAGGAATCTTCTCTGCTGGGGTACTGGTAACCCCAACAGACTTGTAGCTATGAATGAGGCCTCCAGGCCTCCCCTAGCCCCAAGTAGTACTCTTTCTGGGTACTTTCCTGTTTCTTTTTGAATAATATACCAAGAGTGTATTTAGGATAAATCTGTGCTTGAATCGTCCTATAGTACTGAAACAGTGACAACACACTGACAATAGACTCCTGGCAAACACGGATGCAGGCACCATCTCCTGCTGAAACAGTGGAAGTGTATACAGTGTCAGAGAAAATAAGCAGGCTTCTTAGAAGTTCTGGAAAGTCAAGCACCAACAAATCCAGATTAGGAAGACAGAAATAAATACCTAAGTCTTTAATGCCCAGACAACACTGCACACCAACAAACATCAGGAGCTTTCAGGAAACCATGATTTTACCTAGTGGTTAAAACAAGGTGCTAGCAACTGATCAGGAAGTGATCAATATGGGAAAGTTCTCAGAGAATTTAAAACAATTGTTTTAAAGAAACTGAGTGAGCTTGAAGAAAACAAACAAATGTTCCAATACTCTGAGAAATATAAAGAGAAAAAAGCAATTAAAAATCAAATTCTTAGGCTGGGATTGTAGCTCAGTGGTAGAGCGCTTGCCTCGCATGCGTGAGGCACTGGGTTCAATCCTCAGCACCACATAAAAATAAATAAAGATATTGTGTCCATCTACAACTAAAAAAATATTTTTAAAAAATCAAATTCTTGAGCTGAAAAACTACAGTAAAATTAAAAACACTATAGAAGGTATTAATAGGAGGATGAATCATACAGAAGAAAAACTTAGTGAGCTCAAACATAGGCTATTTGAAAATGCACAGTTGGAAGAGAAAAATGAATAGAGAAAATGAAGAAAGATATGGAAATTTTGTGAGAAATATTAACAGAGCAAATATGCAGGTTACTGAGGTTTGAGATGGACTTGAGAATGTCAACGCAATACAAAGTTTATTCAAAGAAATATTGACAGAAAACTTCTCAAACCTACAGAATGATATAAAAATCCAGGCACAAGAAAGTCAAAGGTCACCATTCAAATTTAACTCAATCATGTCTACCCTTAGACATCTTAAAGTCAAGTTCTCACAGGTCAAAGATATAGAAACGATTCTTAAGGCTGCAAGAGAAAAGAAACAAATAACAAGTAGGGATGCCCAGGGCAGCTTGACTATAGACTTTTCAGCAGAAGCCTTAGAGTCCAGGACGCAGTGGCAGATTCTCACAGTACTGAAGAAAAAAACAACCTTCAAAAAAAAAATACTGTATCCAGTAAAAATATCTTTTAGAAATAAAGGTAAATATATAAACATCCCAGACAAAAGCTGAGAGAATGTATCTCCACTGAACTGTTCTATAAGAAATGATAAAGGAAGTCCTTCAAACCAAAAGAGACTTTAGTAAGAAAAAAATGGAAAGGTATAAAACTCTCTGGTAAGATTAATCATACAAAAATCTCAGAATGATCAAATATTATAAATACGGAACATAAATCATTCACATATTTATGATGAAAACTAAAAACTAATTCAAAATCATGGTAACTACATTTATGTTAAGTGATAGGCAATATAAAATATATAAAATGGGATATTAAGAATTCAAAATATGGTGAAGAATGGAATGCAACAGAATAGTTTTCTGACTTGTGCATTTTCTCTTGTTCTTTTATTCATCTTCTTATCTTGACTATTATGTTAAATTGCTATCAATCCAAAATATTTTGTTATATTCAAAAGATGTTTTGGTGAGTCTCATGATAATCACAAAGCAAAAATATATAATAGACAAATCAAAAACAATAAGCAAATAATCAAACATGTTATTAAAATAATTCACTTAACCACCAAGGAAGTCTTAAGAGAAAGAAAGAAAGGATTACAATAAAACTAGAAAACAAGTTATATAACAGCTCTGGTAAGATTTCACCTCTCCATAATTATGTTGAAAGTAAATGGATTAAATTATTTAATTATAATATATAGAGTGATTGAATGGATAAAAACAAGATACAATGGTGTGTTACAAGAAAGTAAACTTCACCTCTAAGGACACACAGTGACTGAAAGTAAAGGGATACAATCCATGCAAATGGAATACAAAAGAAATCCAAAAAAATGTATCCATACTAATATAAAATAAAATTGACTAAATCAAAAGCAATAAAAATACACAAGGAAAATCATCCTATAATGACAAAGGGGTCAATTCAACAAGAGGAAATAACAATTCTAAATATATATGTCCCAATATTGGAGAATCCATATGTACAAAGGATAATATATAAAAAGGAAATCCATATATATAAAATAAATATATGTAAATGTTAATAGATTAAAGGGAGAGATAGACTCTAATACAATAATATTTTGAGACTTTAATGCTCCACTTGCAGCAATGGACACATCATCCAGATAGGCAATTAACAAAGAAACAGTAAAGTTGAAGTGCACCCTAGACAAAATGGATCTAACAGACAATTTACAGAGCAATCCACCCAATAGCTACTGAACACACATTATTCTCATCAGCACATGGAACATTCTCCTGGAGAGATTATATGATTGGCAAAAAAATAAGTCTCAACAAATTTTAAAATTTGAAATCATATCAAATATTTTTACTGACCACAATGTCATTAAGCAAGACATTGATAATAAAAATAATTGGAAACTACAAATATATGAGAATAAAACAACTTACTTTTAAACAATCAATGCATCAAAGAAGAAACTTTTAAAATGTCTTGAAACAAATAAAAATAGAGACACAACATATCGAAGATTATGGGATACAGCAAACACAGCATTAAGAGGAAATTTTATAGCAATCAATGCCCACCTCAAAAGCAGGAAAATCCTTAATAAATAACCTAGCACTGTATCTCAAGGATGAGAAAAACAACTAGGTGTGGAAGTGAACACCTGTAATCCCACCACTCAGGAGACTGATGCAGGAAGATTGCAAGTTTAAGGCCAACCTCAGCAACTTAGTGACATTCTGCCCAACATCAAATCTTTTAAAAATTTTCTGTGAATGTAGCTCAGTGGTAAAGTACCCTGGGGTTAAATCCTCAGTGTAAAAAATGAAACAAATAACAACAAAAAACCCAGAGCAAAAAAAATCCATTCATTAAAGAAAAGCCAAGATGGCTTCAATAGTGAATTCTACAAATATTTTAAAGACTAATACCAATTCTACTTAAGTTATTCCAGAAAGCAAAAGAGGAAGAAATTCTTCATAACACTTCCATGAGGCCTGTATTATCCTAACACCAAAGCCAGATAAGGACACAACAAAAAAAGAAAACTACAAGTCAATCTCCTTAATGAATACAGATGCAAAAATCCTCAACAAAATACTAGCTAACCAAATTTAACAGCACATTATAAATATTATTCATCATAATCAAGTGAGATTCATCCCAGTGATGCAAGGATGGTTCAATTTATGCATGTCAATAAATGTTATATATCACATCAACAAAATGAAGGCCAAAAACCATATGCTTGCCTCCACTGATGCAGAACAGTCATTCAGTAAAACTGAACATCTCTTCATGATAAAAAATGCTAAAGAAATTAGGCATACAAGGAACCATAATACCTCAACATAAGAAAAGCCATTTATAAGACAATAGCTAACATTACACTGAATGGGAAAAGGTGAAAGCTTTATCTAATATCTGGTCCCAAACAAGAATGCCCATGTACAGCACTTCTATTGAACATAGTGCTAGAAGTCCTAACTAACTAGGACGTAACCGATTAGAGGAGTTAGGCAAGAGAAAAAAATAAAGTGCCTCCCAATTGTAAAAAACGTTATGAAATTGTCATTATTGGCAGATGATATGATCTTATATATAGAAAACTCCAAAAACTCCACCAAAAAACATTAAAACTAATAAATGAATTCCACAAACTTGCAGAATGTAAAATCAACATACAAAAGTCAGCAGCCTTGCTATATGCACATAGTAAATTATCTGAAATGGAAGCAGTCCCATTTACAATAGCTACAATAAATAAAACCTAGGAATCAATTTAACCAAAGAGGTGAAAAATCTCTACAATCAAAATTATAAACATTGATGAAAGAAATTGAAGAGAACACAAAAAAGTGGAAAGACATTCTGTGTTCATGGATTGGAAGAATTGATATTGTTAAAATACCCATAATACCTAAAGCAATATACACATCCAATGCAATCCCTATTAAAATACCAATGGCATTCCTCACAGAACTAAAAAATGCAATTCTAAAATTTATATGAAACTACAAAAACAATAAAAACCAGAATACCCAAAGTCATCTTAAGCAAAAAGAACAAAGGAGATATTACACCACCTGATATCAAAACATACTACAAAACTGTAGTAATCAAAGTAGCATGGTATTGGCATAAAATCAGACAGGACAGAATGGAGAGCCTAGAAATTAAACCACACATCTACAGCCAGATGATTTCCAATAAAGTGCTAAGAACACACATTGGAGAAAAAAAAAATCTTTTCAATAAAATTGGGAAAATTTGATACCTACTCAAAAGGATGAAATTAGACCCCTCTCTCACAACAGTTACAAAGATCAATAAAGGTCTTTTGGGGGGGGCAGGGGATTTACATGAGGGCTAGCTGTGTGATTAATATTCCTATATTCTTTATCTTCGTGTCTACTCTTATGATGAGCCACCATTCTTAGAATAACTCGAGGAAATCTCCATTAAGTGTAGCCAAAAGAACCCACATAAAAAATCCTTTTAAACCTCTTACTCTGCATACTTATCATTACAAATCCAATTATGTAACATAAATTATATCTTGATTGTTTGATTTAGCAATACATTTAAAATATTTTTCTGTAAAAACAAATGTGCTTATGAAGCATAATTTTAAGTGTTTAGAATATCCATTATACAGGTACATGGTTATCTAACAATTTCCTTTCCCCCTTTTCTCTTCCCTGCTGTTGGTCTAATAAATAACAATGCAATAAATATACTTGTTGATATATCCATCTATACTAATTTGAATGTTCCCTTTGGATAAAGAAGACTGCTAGATGAAAAAATATCATCATTTATAAGACTTTTAATTTTATTGCTAAAATACCCTCCAGAAAGTTAACAATTGTATTCTCAAGAACATATGAGAATGAGATTTCTACAGGAAAAAAATTTTTTTGCTGTTTTTTTTTTTTAAACATAAGGTCTCTCACTACCTCTGGGAAATTCTCCAGTTGCAGCAACTAGATGCACCAAGGGAAGGCTATTATTGGGGAAAATTTTTTGAAATGAGTTTGTCTATTGCTGGAGACATTTGTATACCATTTCTAGGAAAAACAGTATACATTTTCTGGAAGGGTACCAAGAATTTCTTCATATATCAGTTTTGCTTCACTACATCATTTGAAAGTTCTAGCAAATGTTTTCTTTCAAGATATATTTCTAATAGTGCAAGACAAAATGAGAAAATGTTAATATCAAGATATTTTAATAGTGTATGTATACACTACCCATATGGACAAGACTTACAGATTTGTGTAAGTAGTATATGAGTATAAGAGAAAGAGTATAATCAGTGAACGTCAGAAGCAGCATGATGTGTAAAGAATGCTGAAATGGTAATTTATGTACTAGACCCAGCTCTCTACTAACTTTGTGAACTTGTGCAAATTGCTTCACATTTGTGAGTCAGTAAAATAAAGCATCCAAGGAATAGGATACTTCCTAGCTCTTAAATAAGAAATGAATGAGACAATGCATCTTAGAAGGTGATTGGAGCTATGAATTTGACAGCACTCAAAAAGTTTCAACTATTGATCTGGGATCTGTGAAAATTATGTCTAAAGATGTTGTCACTCCTAGGTGTCCTGACATAGGCCATGTGTGATGACTGACAATAACAAGAACATTAGGTTCAACTCTGTGGTCCCACAATACTGGCTTTACACAGGCATGGCTGAATATCCTGGACTTGGTGGGAATCCTGCTGGGAAGATCATGTGAGTTCTTGAATATCCTGTTTGAATTAAATCCTGAAAATGCTAAGTGTATAAGGAGAAGACCCAGTCATCTTCTTCCTAAATGAGGAGTATTACACTGGGAATTAAATTTTTATGCTAGAAGACAAAAAGGTTGACACTGTAATTATGATGCCTGGACCTTCTTTGGCAGAAACTATGGGGGAAAAAAATGAAGTAGCAAGTTGAGCAGTCAACAAGCTCATGAAATTCACTGGAGATCTAAACAGTCCCTTTTGGCACTTTAAAGGCTTTCTTCTTAGTTTCTGTGATTATTTAACCCTGCTGCCAATCTTAACCATGAATAAATATTTTTGTGGCTTTGAAATCACCATCTTAATGGCATATAGAAGCTATACACTGAGAAACATGAAATGTATAAATATTCATATCAGTCAACATGCTGTCACACCTCAGACAGGATGGCCTCTCCCAAATTAAAATATAAAAGGATATTCTAATTCCCCTCCCTTTTTGTCTTTGGCTTCATGCTTAAATAAACGGTGAGGATAAAGAAGTAGACTCTGAAAATTATATCAAGGTTCAGGTGTAAGAAATTAAAACTGAAGACCAGTTCAACCCCGACAGTTTAATTTACTTCTCTTAAGATCTTTAATACTAAACTTATCAGTTCTCTCTGTTAGGCATTAACTTGTTAAATGAGTCTTAATTATACATAAGCAGATGGAGATTTGAATTAAAATTACCTTCCACTCGAGTGGCTTTAGTTCATTATAACATATCTTCCTCTTAATCATTTAGGCAGTCTCATCATCTTTCATATATAAAGTTATTAAAATATTCCAATTTCCATATTTCTTCAGATACAGCCACTATTAAATGGCAAGTAATGCACATTAGTAGGTGACTTATGCCATCCGAGAGTTGGTGAATTATTCATGTCATGAACAATTTTTGTACTTTTCTGTCATCTGTAGCATTTTCTTTTAAATACTTTATATTTACTTGATACGTGGAACCTCACCTCATTTAATTTTAAGTACCAATTTTAATTCCATTCCATTTCCAGAGGGATGGAAACAGAACATTATCAACTTCACCCTGTACTTTGGCTCATCAGAGTCCAGAAAGCGGAGTTGTAGAAACTTTCAATTATGAAAGCTAAGTACTTCCTAGTCACATCAGCATTCAAAGACACTGCTACATTCCAAGGCAAAGTGCCAAGGAAAGTACAGAATGCTTAAAATTAGCTACTATATTGTTAAGTATTGAGCCATAACTCAATAGCAATTTTACCTTGGCAGCTAATATTTCTTGGTGTAACAACTGATTCCAAGATTCTTTTCCAAAGTCGCTAAGAATACTGAAGAACAGGGTTACACCTAAATAGTGTTCTAAGGTCACTGATAAACTCCAGGGTGTAATAGGTTAACTTAAGCCAAGGACTGGCATTTTCATATTCCTGAAAGTAAGAAATTTACAGCTATTCTCCTAGGAACCCCCTTGAGAAAATTTCAAAATCCAACACTGCCATACTTTCCTTTAGAAGCAGATCCCCTTTGGGCTATTATTTTACCCAAGTAGTCAATCAGTATCCAATAATGTTCTGTTCCAGGGGCATCACTGGATTTACAGGCAGCAATGATAGTGGCAGCAGAATCAAACTAGACAGCTGACAAGAACAGACGGTCCTGCATCCTGGCTGAGTCATCAAGACGGAAGTTCAGTCAGCCTTGCCACTCATTGTCATATTTTATTTATAAAATGAAGAATTTTATTCTTTATGTTTGACAAAATTCAATATTCAGCACAACTCTTTCTGCACTGCTTCACCGGTGTGAGTGAAGACAAATGAGTCCCAAACCCACACACAATTTGAAAACTAGAGTAAACTGGGCCTAAGTCACAAAGTGAGCTATAGGCAGGACCAGTGATACTGAATGAAAGAGTGGTGATTCCAAGACATTGTCTTTTTAAGGCAGGAGACTTTTCTTCAACCAGCAGGCAAGAGTTATGATAATTTTTAATTGTTGTGTATTAGCAGTTTAGCATCATACCTTAATAACACATATAAAAATGTATAACAACATTCACCCAGAGAATGCAAGATGTGATAGAGACATTAATGCCATTGCATTTTGTTGTTTTCTTCAACAGAGAGCATCCACACATTTACATACTTATCAGTGTGTGTTTGTGTGCATGTGTGCGTGTGTGTGTGCGCGCATGTTCCTTCTGCCAATCCTCGGGGAAGTAGAGATAGGCCTTTTTGTTTCTGTTTGTATTTGTTTATTTCACCTACTGTCACACTCTACTGAGTTACTTGACAAATGAACATATAAGTGTAATGTGCTCTCAAAAGCAATTTGAAGTGATTAATAATCTTTGAAGCCTTTGAAAATCTTCCAAACCAGCCTCCCTGCCAAGGCTGGTGTATTTAAACATGGTCATACACTATTTGGGAATCCTCCAGCCAGCTCATGCTCTGGACTCCAACTAATTAAGTTTTGTGCTTGCTGCCATTGAAAGCTTCAGTCAGGTATAATTAAAACTGAGCCAATGACAGCAGTGGCATTTGTCAGAATCATCCAGTGGTTCAAATACCAGTTCTGACAGAAATGTCAAACTGATAGCTCTCCCATCTTCCCAGTGCATGCTAGGGAAAAGCAGGGAGGGCTTTTATTATAAATGCTTAGCTGATAACCTTTTTGAATCCCAGAACACCAAATGCCTCACATGAAATTTCATTATCCTGGAAAAGAACTCAGCTCAGAGATGCTCCCTTCCCATGAAGTAAAGCTCAACCTAGCTCACTAGCCTTTCTTCTGGTAGGTCTTCCAAGGGATTTTGAAATAAACAAACAGAAAATAGCAGTCATGTGGGAAGAAATATTTCAGTTATAAGAGCATCAAACTCCTATAGGAAATTTTCTACGGTCAAAACTTATCAAATTTCTAGATTCATTGTTGGATTTGAGCTTTGTCTTTTGTTTCAGTGACAAAAGACTATGAAAAACTAGTAAAGGTACTATAGTAAAAGGGGAGAAGTTCAAATTCAAACCACCACTAATTATTGTGATTGTGTATTACCTAGCCTAATCCCTAGTGGGACAAAGACTATTACTCAGCCTATATTTGGTTTGTTAAATGGTCAGTCAATGAATATCACACACATTTTAAAGAATTAATTCAGAGTGAGAAGCTAATTTTGTGATTATTTAGAAGCAAGGAAGATGAGACATGAAAAGGAGTTATTTGTCCCACTTCTACATCAGTACACAATAGTGAAGATTGGACAAAGCACCAGTCTTATGGCTGAGAAAAGTTAAAATGTCCATGAGCCAATGATAGCAGATATGAAATGGTTAGATTCAAACACACTTGAACTGTTGACTCATGAAGATTTAATGTTCTACCCAGGAAATGTTATGACTGCATATTTTGTCCATTTTTAAATCATATTTTCTAGATATCTTCCAAAAGAAAATGTGTCCCATGAAAAAGATTTTTAAATACCTACTTTTGCATGGAAAACACACCTTCTAAGGTGGGAAAACAATTAGAGAAAATTACAATGACACAGTACTATGACCCACATAAATAGATAGCAATATGCCTGACACAAGGGAGATAAATAAATACTTATACGAGAAAGCAAAAATGGAAACAGGAATTTTCTTAGAGCTCAGTAAACCCTTTCAGAGTAGAAGGTGAGATCCTAGTTCACGGATGGAAAGAGACAAGTGGTGATTAAACCATTCTCCTCAGAATAAAAACAGAAAATGTGGAATGAAGTGATGAAGAGGCTCTAAAAGAAAGAAAGATAATGGCCAGAATCACATGGTAGGAAGTAGGCACCTATGGCAGATAGTGGCCAGGAGAAAATTCTAAGCGATGAAGGGCTTAAACAACATGCTAAAAAAGGTATCTAATCAATGATTTTAAGATTTTTTGCTTTAAAATCCTCAGGCAAATCAGTAAGTCCCACCACACATAACAATAGGAGACACAAGCCGGGTGCGGTGGCTCAAGCCTGTAATCCCAGAACTTAGGGAGGCTGAGACAGGAGAATCGCGAGTTCAAGGCCAGCCTCAGCAACGGCAAGGCGCTAAATAACTCAGTGAGTCCCTGTCTCTACATAAAACACAAAATAGGGCTGGGGATGTGGCTCAGTGGTCAATCCTCAGTACCAAAAAATAAATAAATAAATAAAAACAATAGGAGACACAAAATAGTGGGCTACAACTAGTTTCACATAAAACAGAGGAACACCCTTGGGAGATGAATGTGAATAGGATCAAGAGCTCAGTGGAATGAAGGAAAGGAAGGGAGGATAGGAATAGGAAAGATAGAGGAATGAATTTGACATACTTTCCTAGGTACATATATAAATACACCACAGTTAACATCATGTACATCCACAAGACTAGGATCCTAATTACAATAAGATATATTCCATGCTTGTATAAATATATCAAAATAGATAATACTGTCATGAATAACTAAAAAGAACAAATTTAAAAACTAAAGTTCAGTGGAAGTGGGAACCCAGACCCAGAAATACACATGAGAATGTAAACCCCTGAGAACTTAAATTCTAGGACACCAGTTGGATTTCTTAAATCATAGAAGAATATTGAGTCAACTGTATATAAAGAAGGACTGGATGATTTCACCTAATACCTGAGTTTTGCTCTCTATAGTTTAATGAATTGGATCACTGTGTAATTATGTATTTTTCTAATAGTCTTTCATATCCAGAAATTGTTATAGTAGCCCTGCACCATGAATTGTTATACATGAATGTTTTTCAAATATTATACAAGGAATACCAAGTCCTTTAAGGTATCAGATATGCCTTTTAAAAAAGACACACACACAGAGACACACAGAGAGAGAAAGGAGATTTTTGTTCCTTTGTCAAATTAGTCTGTGGAGGCTAAGATAATCAAAATAATACAAGATTCCTCACAGTCGAGGTTCTACAAAAGCCTCAAGTATTACTAATCCCCAAATGAGGGGTTATATTTAACAGTGTTCTATGGATCATCTTTTAAAACTCTTCAGTGCTTTTGAAAAACACTGGCCAGCATTCATTGAACAACCCATGAAAAAGAGGTTTAGCTCATTTAAAGCCATGAATGCCTATGAGAACACCTTGAAAGCTTTAATCTCCCCGTCAAAAAGAAGTTCCACATGTACACCTATGGCAAGGCAGCCAGCGCTTCGGAGGGGAGGGGGGCATCCTTTTACCTGCCCAGGAGGGTATAAGCCACCAGAGAAGATGAGCCAGAAATAGTGAAGAAATAAGACAAAGTCCAAATTATAGTTGAAAGGGAGCTTGGAGTATCTGATAGGTCCAGCCCACACAGAAGCTGGGGCTGAACGATTAGAAAATGGTTCCCATGGTTTATTTAAGGGAGTACATCAAGGCAAGGATAAGGTTCCAGGGATGGGGTCTTGCTTCATGAGGTCTTACAGTCAACAAGTTGACTGGCATCTTGGCAGGTTACGCTCAACTCTGAGAGGCTGTGTGGCTGCAGCAGGTCACCCCATCTCCGGTGCTGTGTGGGACCAGACAGAGGTGAATAGGGCTCGCCTGTGTCTGGGCTGTCTTGGCCAGAGGATATTTCCACTGGAAGTTCCCAGACACCAGGTTCTCCTATTTACTGGCTGCGATGCCAATTTTTGGTTCACACATAGCCCACAGACGGCTCTCGACATATACCCAAGGAAATACACATACAACTTTTAAGCAAGTATAGGGAATAGGAGACCCTGAAATTTGGAGGGTTTTCAGATGTTCAGAAAATATTGTATTTATTATATGAATATGGAGTTATCCACTCAACTGATGAACATTTGGGTTGTTTCTAGTTTTTAACAATGCTGCTATGAACACACTTGCACACATCTTTTGGTGCACAAATACACACAATTCTATTGCAAAAATGATAAAATTTCTGGATTATAAAGTATGTTCAACTATAGTAGCTACTATCAATTTTCAAATTTGTTTAATCAAATGTACTCCCACTATCTGTGGAAAATGTTTTCTTTTACCCTGCTTGACAATGTCTTGGCAATACTCAATATCCTAATGGAGATATAATTCCCATGCCATATAATTGACTCAAAGTATACAATTCAGCGGTTTTGAGTGTAATCATAGAGGTGTGCAACCATCACCACAATCATTCTTAAAACATTTCCATCTGTGCAGAAAGTAACATCAATCCCTATTTCCCCTTAATCCTCCTCTCAGTTAGGCAATGACTAATCTCTTTTCTGACTCCATGGATTTGCCTATTTTGGACATTTCATGTAAGTGGAATCATATAATACATGATCTTTTAAGTCAAGCTTCTTTCACTTAGCAGAAATTTTAATTTATCCATATTGTAGCATGTAACAGTATTTAATTCCCTTTAATAGCTAAATAATAGCATTGTATGGATATGCCACCTTTATGTATCCATTCATCAGTTGATAAGCATTTGAGTTATTTTCAGATTTTTGTTATTATAAATAATGCTACTATAAACCATCAGATGCAAGTTTTTATATGGACTGTTTTCATTTCTCTCGAGTACACATGTAGGAGTGGAACTGAGGAAGTGCCAACCATTTTTCTAAAGTAGTAACACCATCTTACATTCACACTAGCAGTGTACAAAGGTTACAATTTCTCTACATTCCTGGTAACACATGTTTCCAACTGTATTATTAATTGTATCCACCCTTAAAGGCATGAACTATTATCTCATTATAGTTTAGATTTCCATTTCCCTGATAGCTAGTGATGGTAAGCAACATTTTCTGTACTTACTGGTCATGGAGTTTAATAGTTTTAGCTCTTACATTTAGATCTTTGATCCATTGTGAGTTAATTTTTGTGTATGATGTGACATAGGAGGGTCCAATATTATTCTTCTACAAGTAAGTATACAGTTGCCCCTGCACCTATCTTGAAAAGACTACTTACTATTTCATCATTGTGGTATCTTGACACCCTTCCTGAAAAATTAATTGATCATAAAAATGAGTCTTTATTTCTAAACTTTCAGTTCTATTCTATTGATCTGTGTTAGTCCTCGAGCCAATACTGTCTTATCATAACTCTGTGTAAGTCTGAAAATTAGAATACGTGAATCTTTTGAATTAGTTCTTAGTATATTGCTTAATTTCTACACATTGTAAGTTCCCCAAATTTCTTTACATTAATGATTTCTAATTATAATCTTCTATAATAGGAGCACATGCATTGTTTAATGTCAATTCCTTTAAATTCAATGAGGCTTACTTCGTAAGAATATGTATTCTTCTATTGTTGGTGTAGTGTTCTATAGGTGTCTATAGAACTGGGTGACATATAGTGCTGTTCAAGTGTTCTACTTCCTTGTTGTTATGGCTTGGATGTGAGGTGGCCCCCAAAAGCTCACGTGTGAGACAATGCAAGAAGATTCAGAGGAGAAATGATTGGGTTGTGAGAGTCTTAACCCAATCAGTGAATTAATCCCCTGAGAGGGATTAACTGAGTGATAACTGAAGTGGTAGGTAGGGTGTGGCTGGAGGAGATGGGAATTGGGGGCATGGTGTTAGGGTATATATTTGTTTCTGACAAGTGGAGACTTCTCTCTCTACTTCCTGATTGTCATGTGAGCTGTTTCACTCTGCCACACTCTTCCACCATGATGTCCTGCCTCACCTTGAGCCCTGAAGAATGGAGTCTGCTGTCTATGGACTAAGATCTCTGAAACCTTGAGCCCTCAAATAAATCATTCCTCCTTTACAGTTATTCTGGCCAGGTCCTTTAGTCACAACAGCAGAAAAAACAGACTCAAACACCTGTTAATACATTGCTTGTCTATTTCACTAATTTTTGCTATTTTCTAGTATTATTTCTGTCCTGTCTTTGTGTTTAATTTGCTTTTCCTTTTGAAATTTCTTAATATGCACACTTGGAAAAGTGTTTCTCGAGTAATGTTAATTTATTTCCCCCAAAGGATCTCTTTAGACTTGTTTTTCTAATTGACTCCCCTGCAAAATATGAATAGCACAGATATAGCATACATTTCTGTACCGCAGCCATCTGCCTGTACTTCATATGTGGAGAAAGCACATTTTTTTTGGTATTTTTTGCTACATTGTGGATCACATTGCCCTGGATGAAGATGCAGGTGTTGTGGCATTTATTTTAAACCTTGTTCTTTTATAATATATGAATTCCTGTATGAATTCCCTTCTAAACATGGTTTTAGCTGCATGTAAACATTAGTAAAGCACGTTATTTCATCATTATTTTGTCAAAATTTCCAACTCTATGATTTCTCAATTTAAAAATCCATTGCTTAATTTCATATATACAGAGACTTTGTTTTTATTTATAGTATTGATTTTTAACTTAATTCCACTCTTTTCAGAAAACATACTCTACATCATTTTTTTTTTTTTTTTTTTGGTACTGGGAATTGGACCCAGGGGCACTCGACCACTGAGCCACATCCCCAGCCCTATTTTGTGTTTTATGTAGAGACAGGGTCTCACTGAGTTGCTTAGCACCTCGCCATTGCTGAGGGTGGCTTTGAACTCACAATTCTCTAGTCTCAGCCTCCCAAAGTGCTGGGATTACAGGAGTATGCCACCATGCCCAGCTCTATATCATTTTATTCTTTGAAATTTTTGAAACTTGCTTTGTGATTCAGAATGTGATCAATTTTGCTTATTTCCTATGTTCATTTAAAAACAATTTTGGGGATGCAATTTTCTACAAATGTCAATTAGGTCACATTTGTTAAATATGTGGCTTAAATTTATTATGTACTTATTAATCATTTTTTCAGTTTATTACATCAAGTATTAAAATGTGTGTTAAAATTGTCCTCTATATTGTGTTTGTGACTTCTACTTTTACTTCTGTCATATTTTTGTTTCATAAATCTTGAAGCTGTGTACTTAGATCCACATAGATTATACTAAACAGCACAGAGCTACATTTTGTTGCCTTATCCAGTCTATTCATCCAATTTTACCTTTGATTTCTAATTGAAGTGTTTAGTCCTATAAATTAATCTTGTTTTAAGTCTGTTATCTGATACTACTCATTTGTTCCACTTATTCTACGTCCCATTTCTTCTCCTTTTTTGCCTTCGTTGCAATATTGTATAACTACTATTGTTGTTATTATTTTCTCTTATTATATTTACCATTTTATTCCTTATTATTTCAGAGATTACAATGTGCTTTATTAACTTTTTAAAGTATATGTTTATATATATATATGTATATCACTTCCCAATCTAGTACATTTTAAATCCTTTCACTCATCTCCTAGTTTTGTTATTCTTTATACATGCTATTACAGATATTTTCCATAGCCATTATTTTGTTTTAATGAATCATGATTCATTTAGATTTATCTACATTTATCCGCTTCATTGTTCTCCTTGTAATTTCTTTTAATTTATTATTTTTAGATATATATGACAGTAGAGTATACTTTGACATATTATCCATACATGGAGAATAACTTCAGGATCCCATTCTTGTGGATGTACATGATGTGGAGTATTCATACGTGAACATAGGAAAGTTATGTCCAATTCATCCTACTGTCTTTCCTATTCCCATCCCACTTTCCCTTCATTCCCTTTTGTATAATCCAATGAACTTATATTCTCCCCCCATCATCATTGTGTGATTCATATCAGAGAGAACATTTGGCCTTTGATTTTACGGGGATTGGCATATTTCACTTAGCATGACAGATTCCAGTTCCATCTATTTACCAGCAAATGCTACAATTTCTTTCTTCCTTATGTCTGAGTAATATTCCATTGTGTATATATCACATTTTCTTTATCTATTCATGTGTTGAAGGGCACCTAAGTTGGTTCCATAGCTTAGGTATTATGAATTAAGCTGCTATAAATATTGATATGGCTGCATCATTGTAGTATGCTGATTTTAAGTCCTTCTGATATCTACTGAGAAGTATGTGTATCCCATCTAGAATAGCTCTCCTTTTCCTTTGTGTCTTCCTTAGTTCAGGTATACTAGTGAATAATTCTCTCATTATTATTTTTAATATGTTCATATTTTGACTTTATCTTATAACAGTTTGGAATACACTGACAAAAAGCTGAATATATTCTATTTATACTGTGCAATTGATAAACTTTGGTGTTTTTATTAGTCGCGGTGGTTGTTTTGGGTTACTGGGAATAGAACCCAGAGTCTTGTACATGCTAAGTATGTGCTCCACCACTGAGCAGCACCCCAAGCCCCATTGACAAGTTCTGACTTACATAATACATTCATAAAACCACACTATAATCCATAAAGTGAACATTTCCAATCCCAAAGTTTCCTTGTGCCTCTTTGTAATCATTCTCTCTTGCCTCTAATTCTCCTTCCATCCTAAATAACCACTAATCTCCTTTGTCACATTCATTTGTGTTTTCTGAAGATTTTATATTTGGAACCAGACTGTACTGTAGGTACTCTTTTTATGCAGATCTGGTCTCTCACTCTGCTTAATTTTTTTAAGATCATCCATTTGAATTGCTGAGTAGTATTCTATTGTCTGGATATACAACAAAGTATCCAGTTAACTTTTGATAGACATTTGAAATGCTTCCAATTTGGGGTTAATGCAAATAAAATTGCTCCAAGTACTTGTGCTCAAATCTCCATATTAGCACTTGCTCTTACCTTTCTGGGAATGGAATGGTTCATATAGTAGATATGTGAAAGAAAACTCATACTTTTCTAAGTAGTTTGCCATTTCACCAGCCATAGTGGAGTTCAAATCCTTCCAAGTCCTTGTCAACACTTGGTATGATCAGTTGGTTTGATTTTAGCCATTCTAATTAGTATGTAATAAGGTATAATTGTGGTTTTAATGACTACTCTTCTCATGATTAATGATTTTGAGAATCCTTTTATGTTCTTATCTGAAGTTCATTTATTTCTAGGTGAAGCATCTGTTCAAATATCTTTCCATCCTTTCTTAGGTAGTTTGTTTTCTTATCATTAAGCATTCAGGATTTCCTGCACTTGATCTGAAAAGTTTCTCAAAGCACTAAGCTGGAGTAATTGTGGTGCTTACTACGTCTTTGTTCTGCATCTCTTAGGGGTTTTTTCATAGTTTTAATGTCCAGTGTTTTCAAAACTTTTATTTTTTCTAGTTATTCTTTTGTCTAGTTTTTGTTTGGCAGGAGGGTAAACCTGGTGCCTGTTTCTTCAAATTGTCTGAAATCATTAGTCCATATCTGTTTTGCTCTTTTTAATACTATTTTTCCTAATTGTAGAAATCATCAGCATTTTGAAGGTAATATTCATTGTATTCTATCTTGAATTATTTCTATTTATGAAGCCTTATTGTTCCCTTGAAGGTATTATAACATTTTACTCTGGCTTATTTGAACATTTTTATCATTCTTAACATTTTTCTGTCTTTGATATTTGGCATCAATCATGTGCTTCTGTGTAGTTTTCTTTGGGAATGTAGTACCTTTTGAATCTATTGCTTGAATCCTGCATTCATCTGGAAGCTTTGTGTGACATTATTCCTCCAAACATACAATATTTGTTTCATCCCATTCTCACCTAAATGCATTCTCACCTCCCATCATTGCAATTACACTTTAGACTTTTCCTTGGCATTCCATCCACATCTAATGTTCTTCATTGAAATTTCTAAGCTATTGTCTTTCTGTGCTTTAGACAGGATATTTTATGCTGACTTGCATTTTTGTTGTTTAATTCTTACTTTGGTTGAATGTTATCTGCAATTAAATACACTCAATGATCTATTATTTTTTGGTACTTGCCAGTTCTAGAATGTCCATTTAATTCTGAGTTTATGATCTGCTGGAAATTTATCATCTTGTTATATAATTTCTGGAATTACTTTAAACTCTAACTCATCCTGTGTCTGTGTTTACTCTGAACCTGTTTCTTTGTTTTGTGTTGGTTTTCTCTTAATCATCAACTAATTTTTGTTATTTTGTTACCTGATTATTTTTTTATTCTGGGTAATACAATTTTTGAGAAAGAATTTTGAAAAAGCTTGAGGCCCTGGATGACTTTATAAGGCTCCCTAGAGAACTCATTTTTGTTTCTTGACCATAATTAATTTGGGGAAACATCACTTTAATATAAACTGATTTGAACCTGAATTTTCTTCCCCTTATTTCCTCCCATTCCATACACTACCACCAGAAATATTTTTGGTTCTTTTAATAAATTCAGTGGACTCCCAAATCTAACAAGTTCATTCAAATGGTAAACTGATAAAAGAATGACAAATGCTCACCCACTTTATTACTTAAAACACAACTCTAGGGAAGTATCAGTTTTACCAAATAATACATATATGTCCACTCAAATGTCTAGGAAACTAGTTTGATCTGTTTAGAAATAACTCAATAATGATTGTCCTGATGACCTGGTAAATTTATCAAATGTATAGTTCTAGATTTGATACTATAAGTATGATAAATGTTCTATCATTTTATTTCCCTAACTGAACCTCAATAGATACAGATGAAACCAAGAAAATGCATACTTTTTATTCGGAGTATAGATAGTTAAAGACTACCAGTTGGATCTAGAAGAATAGGTAGTACTAATCTTGTGGAAGAGACATGGTCTCTTTTTGGGAAATGAAAACCATGGGCACTCTCTCCCTTCCAAAGAAAACTTTACAATGCATATTTACATAAACAATTTTGGGTACAACTGTAGGCTGCTAAAAATCAACTGAATCTCATAAGCAAACCCACTGTTAAAGAGTTCCTGCTCCAGAGCAAAGAACACTTGCTCTTTGGGAACAAAAACATACAACATTGGCATTTCATGAACTACCTTCTCATTCAACATTTTTTTTTTACAAGCTAAGAGGATTTTTTCAATTTCAGTAATAATAAAAGGCATACTAATACGTCTCTGTCAAAATACTGAGCTATTTCAGATACACCAGTACAACAGTCATACAGTTAACAGGGACAGGACAGGAACCAGTACACTGGGAGACACACCTGTATACACATCAAAATTGTGACAAATGATTCTCCACTTAATGGGAAGACCTAACCAATGAAAAGCTGCAAAGCTTTGTTAAAAAAAAAAAAAAAAAAAAAAAACTTACATGTACAGAATAAGCTTAGACCTTCAAAAATCAGGTAGAAATTGGTAAAATCAAATAAGGAAAAGTGGTTAAATTTCACTATAGCAAATATATATAGGCATTTTTAGCGAAATAAAGAATTAAAATGTACTTGGTGAACACATTAATTACATTTATTGTAATAACTACTTCATCATAGGATTGACTTGAATCTATTTGAACAAGGATGATCTGAAAGTGAGTTAAGGTAAAGGAAACATTCACATTTTTTATTTTTTATTAGATAATTATGATTATACATACTATTTAGGTTCATTGTGACCAAATTATACCACATTCCCCTCCTCTTTTCTCCCCTTCTCCTTCCCCTTTTCTCTCTCTTCTACTCTACTGATCTTCCTTTCACTCCTTTATTTATTTGATTGGTACTTTCTACATATAAACGAAGGAGCTATTCCCTTTGGTACTTAAATATATGTATATAACCTAATTCTGTTAGACTCATTCCATACTTCTTTCCTTCTCCTGTCCTTTCTCCCTCATTCTCCTACTTGTACTCCACTGATCTTCCCTGTATCTTTGTGATATCCAATTCATTCCTCTACTGCCTTCTTTCTCTTCTCTTTATTGTGCTATAGTTTCCACACATGAGAGAAAATATTTGACCCCTAATTTTCTGAGTCTGCTTATTTCACTTAGCTTGGTTTTCTCCATTTCCATCCGTTTATTGGCAAATGCCATTATTTCATTCTTCTTTATGGCTGCATAAAACTCCACTGTGTATATTTACATTTCTAGATCCATTCATCTACTGATAGGCTGATTCCATAATTTGGCTATTGTGAATTGTGCCATATCACTTTTAGTTCTTTTGGTTTTATACCAAGGAGTAGGACAGCTGAGTTATATGGTGGTTTTATTTTTATTTTTTAGAGGAATCTCCACTCTGCTTTCCAAAGTGGTGGTACTAATTTGTAGTTCCACCAATGATGTATGAGTGTAGCTTTTTCTATTCTAGCACCTGCCACCCCAGCAGGGGAACAGGGAGTCTCTGCTCTGTAGGAGCAAGTGCAAAAGACAGAAACCCAGCAAACTCCATCACCACAGATATTGGCACTACTACTACTGGAAACTTTCACAACTATCACAAAATTGTATAAGTAACATGAAATCCACACAGTAGGCTTGCTTTGGAAAAGAATTTCACATGATCTCTCAGAGAACTCACTGGAGGGTTCTCTAGCCAGGATCCATCTTAAGAAGAGACATATTGTCTGAATTTGGACTGCTCTGTAGGGGTTAGAAAATCTTGAATATTCCCATTTCAGGGACCCCACAGACCTCCATTGGCTCAGTGGAGAGCCAACATGGCTCAGTAAAATGACTCTCATTCCAACTCACTGGGTACCCTGCACTGTAGGGCACAAATGTTGTAACATCAGAGGGAACTTACACCAAAACTGGGATATTGGGAAATTTTCCTCTGAACAAGGGAAATTTCCAGCCATGTATGGACTCATACTGGTTCCAGAATAAAGGCAGTCACCTACATGGTTCCTGTCAACCCTCTATTCTGCCATGAGTGGTCATCTGTCACTAATAGAACAGAGAAAGAACTCCATGGCTCCACTGCTGCCCTGCTCACAGGGGCATGCTGGGTCAAGTCTTGAGGAAAGTCAGGGGTCAAACTGTCACCCTGCTCCTGGGACACAATATCTAAAGGGGTCCAGAGAGCATCTTTGCCTGGTGATGACTATATTCCACCCTCACTTGCTCCCACAGGCATTTGAGCTAAAGGAATCAGGAGGAGCGATGCCCCAGGCATCACCCTATCCCTGGGCAAACACAGCCAAGGGAGGTCCCAAGAGGAATTTTGGCCAGATCCAGCTGCTGCCCACTCCTGTTCACTACATGGAAACAGCGCAGTTGTAACAGGGTGAGAAAAGCCCTGAACCTTGCCCTATACCAAGGGACACATGACTGGGGGAGCTAAGGTCACACTTCTAGATATGCATGCATATACTAGCAGCAGAGAGGAACACCACAACTCCAGCTACCATCATATTTATGCATTTCCCACCATTTCTGGCCTCTGTACCACCTCTGATCCTGGAATGTTGTCAGGAATGGGCATGAGTTTCACAGGGAGGTGATGCCGTGGGTCCTGTCACCACTCCTCCCTGTGAAGTACCACAGGGAGTGAGCCCACACCACTGCTTACTCAGAGGACAAGTGCTCAGACCCTCCACAAGTGTTGGTACTACAGCCAAATATCCTTACAAGTAACAGAACCAATAACAGTAGGGTGTGAATACACCCCCAACACATGATAAGGGCAGTCACTCCCATCATAGAAGCAGCCAGTATGCACCCACACATACTTTGATGTCTATATCACCTGCTCAAATTGCAAGAATGTCCCCACTCTTGTGTGACCAGCAAAGTCAGTGGGTCTCCTCAACTCCAGCAAGGTACATAGAGCACTGTGCCCAAGGTTGCTAATCACAGCCAGACGCTGCAGGCAAACTACATTATGGTGCACATCTAGAAATAAAGCCACTGTTATATAACATCAATAACAGAAATAAAAAAATTCAGTTGAAAACCTCAACAACAGCCTTGATCAAAGCAGAAGAAAGAAATATTAACTTGAAGACAGATCTTTTGAAATTTTCAAACACATCAGAAAAGAGAATGAATGAAGAAAGCATTCAAGATCTTTGGATTAAAGTATCAATCATGTGCATCACTGGAACATCTGAAAGTGAGGAAGTAAAGGTTAAGGGCATAGAAACTTATTCAATGAAACAATACCAGAAAATTCCTCTAATCTTGGGAGAGCCATGAACATCCATATACAAGAGGTGTATAGAACTCCAAAAAGGCACAAAAAGAAAAGATCTTCATTATGATATATTTTAGTCTGTGAAAGTACATAACAAAGAGAAAAATTTTAAATCTGCAAGGAAACATGCCACATCAATATAAAGCATAATCCCATTACACTAACAGCATATTTCTCAGAAGAAATTCTTCATGACAAAAGGAAATGGAATGATGTATTCCTAATACTGAAAAAAAATAACAGCCAAACAAGATTTTTATACACAGCAAGGATATCTTTTAGAAACAAAGAAGAAAGGAATACTTTTCAAGATAAGGAAAAATTGAGGGAATCCAGTTCCCTCAATCCTCATAAGGCCTTATGAGAAAAGCTTAAGGGAGTCATATACCCAAAGAAAAGAAAAATAACTACCATCATGATAGTATTTGAAAATATAAAACCCATTAGAAAAGTACATACATAAAAGAGAATTATAAAAGAATCAAAACTTTTACATACACATTGCATTGTTCTTATTAGAGATTTATAATTGTACATAGCAGCTGGGCTTATTGGAAAAACTCATACATGGATGAAATTCTATTTCAGTTAAATGATCTCCCTCCCTTTTCCTCCCCATTTTCCCTTCCAGCCTCCCTTCCCTCTCCCATTCTCCTTCCTTTAGAAGACTTCCTTTCACTGGTCTGATTAGTTACATTTGATTGGATTTTTCTACCTATGCATAAAGGTAAAGTTCCCTGGTACACACATATATTTATATATAAGATTACAGATATATAATCAAGGTACAAAAAGAAATCCCTTTTTCAAATACTTAGTAATGTGTGAGAAGTAGTGAGATTTTTAAAGAATTTTATTTTTTGTTCTGAATACCCTCTTTTATAATAATTCACAATATTAAATTGTTTTTAAGTACAAAAAATACTGCACAAAATATTATTTATAGATCCAAAAAATAAGAATATTTACTGGATATTTAATGATACTAAAAAGTACTGTTGTATCTTGGACATGCAATAATGATATTGTGATTTTGTTTAAATGGTGGTGTTCTCTTTTAGACATATGTACTGAATATTTACAGATAAAATATGACACTCAGGACATCAAGTAATATGAGGTATAGAGAAAAAAAATTGGACTACTTGATAGTTGCTGAAGCTGGGTGACAGGTACATGAACTTTCTTTTCTATTTGTTCTATTTAGTTAGAACAAATGCATTTTGATATATCATACATAATTGAAGTATAACTTCTCATTCTTCTGGTTGTACATGATGTAGAATCACATTGGTTGTGCAGTCATATATGCACATAGGGTAATAATATCTGATTCAAGAATCAAACATGATTGACACAGTAAACCATTAAATCATATGATGAACAAGGGAGGAAGTAAAAAGAACATACAAAACAACTAGAGAAAACCAATTAAATGACAAGCATAATTCCATAACTTTTAATAGTAACCTTGAAGGTAAATGGACTAAGCTCTCTGATTAAAACAAAAACCTGACTGGTTGAATGGATTTTTAAAAAACAACAATATACTGTCCTATAAGAATTCATTCTGTCAGTAAAGACACCCATAGACTAGAATTAAAGGAAGGAAAATGTGAAAAATTATATTTCCAGCAAATGGAATCCTAAAACAAGTATCTGACAAAATAGATTTTAAGAGAAAAGATGTTAAGAAGACAGAAAAAAGTTCATTAGATAGTGATAAAGGGATCAATTCATCAAAAATACATAATAAAAGTAATTCTATATACACATAATGTTGGACCACCCAATTTTATAAAACAAACTCCATTAGACCTAAAGGGAAAGATAGAATCCAATGCAGTAATAGTGGGATATTTCAATAATAGAGGAAATAAGTCATCCTATTTTCTCTAGGCATGTAGGTTTTTTACTAAGAAAAATATTTCATTAATAATTAGATCATCAAAACAATAAAATTAACAAAGACACAAAGTTAAACTATACTATGGATCAAATAGACTTAACATTTATAGAAACTTCCATTCAATAGTAGCAGAATACATATCCTTTTCATCAGTGTATATAACTTTCTTTATAATAAACCATATATTAACTGACAGAAAAGCCTTAACAAGTTCAAAAAAGTCAAAACTGTCTCCTATATCTTGTTCTATCACAATAGTATCAAAGTAGAAGATAACAACATTGAAAACTTCAGAATATATACAAATACATGAAGACTGAACAACATACTTTTGAACAAACAGTGGACCATTGGGGAAGTTGGAAGAAAGATTTAAAAATTTCTTGAACCAAATAAAAATGGAAAAGTAACATACCAAGTACATGGGATACAGCAAATAAGCACCTAGAAAGAGGTATAGCAATGAGTGCCTACATTTTAAAAAATAAAGAAATAATTCAAGTAAACTACCTTAAAAAAGGTAAGAAAACAAAACACAAAATTATTAGAGGAAAGAAATAATAAAGATCAGAACAGAAATGAAAAGGTGTCTCTATGAAATGAAGTAGTCTAAATGAAATAGTCTTAAAAGTACAGAAAATAAATGAAGAGTTTGTTTTTTGAAAAAAATAAAATAGATAAAACTTTGGCTAGACAATACTACACAAAAAACACACAAATTCAAATAAGATTCAAATGAGTAAAATTAAGAATTAAAAAGGAGATATTACAACTGACACCACAGAAATGCAAAGGACTATTAGGGATAATTTTGGAAATTTTCATGTTAAATTGGGAAATCTAGACAATATGGACAAATTTCTGTCCATATATGGACATGTGTATCAAAATTCAACCCAGAGGATATGAAAATCTTGAGAGACTAACAACAAGCAATGAGATTGAATCAGTAATAAAGTTTTCCAAGAAGGAAAGCCCAGGACCAGTGACTACATTACTGAATTTTACCAAACTTGTGTCTTGGTCTGGATCTATGACCAAGAATTGCTGAGCTCAGACTAATTTATCTGGGCAGATTCGTGGGGTGAATCACTAGCCTCACAACAGGATGGGTTTTATAAGCTTTAACATGAGACAATATAACAAAGCAAGCAACAGTTATACTTTGCAATATTGAATCTTGTATATAATGAATCAATAATATAGAAAAA
>PVHX01011531.1:40678-63842 GCA_004024805.1 Geosciurus inauris
AACATCAGATAACACAACACAGGTTTGCAAGTACACTCAAAGCATCATCATTACCTCCAGCACCCAGCCTTGGGTAAAATAAACAAATACATAGGTAAGAGCCTTCCTCCTCAAAGCACCATCATCACCTTCAGAGTCTTTCTCCTCAAAGCACCATTCAAGATCCTTCTTTACTCACTACAGCATCAACACCTTCAACACCTATCCTCAGGTAAAATCAGCAAAATCAGCAACAACGAGGGTAGGGTAAGCATCACAGGTGTGAATCCTTCTTTTCCACTTAAAGCATCATCATCACCTTCAACACCCAGCCTTGGGTAAAATCAGAAACACCAAGAGTGGGTAAAACAGCACAGGTGAGAATCTGCCTTCCACCTCGCAAGTCAGTTTCCTTCTTCTCATCAGGTTCCTTCTTCTTACTCAAAACATCAGATTCTTTCTTCCCTGGTTGAAATTTCTTCCTAGATGGATCTCCTTCTTCTTCTGTTGAGTTGGATTTCTCCTGTCTTGCTCTGGTCCAGTTGGATACCTTCTTTCTCCCGTCCAGATGGGTCCCTTCTTCTTCTCCTTCTTCTTCTTCTGGCATCTCTCTCCTTTGGAGGACTTAAAAAGACACAGCAACACAACATGCAGTCCAGCGTTATGCAGCTGGCCTTAGGCTGTAAAATCTCTGTGAGGTGGGCCAGGTTCCAAAACTCAGAGGATCAAAGGCTGAAAGTTTTGAGGCACCAAGAGCTTGTTAGTCAGATGGCCCCGAACAATAACCTTGAGGGTGCTTCCTCAAAGTTTTTCCAAATTCCTCTCTAATGAGCTCCCCTGTCCTAAGTCACACTCAAGGATGGGCCCATATTATTATCTATACAACTTGTAAACAACCAAACCCAATTCTTCTTAAACCATTCCATAGACTTGAAAGGGGGGAAACCCTTCCACAGTCAGTCTAGGAGACCATCTGATTTTATAATCTAAAATAGCAAAACCGAAAGACTCTCATTAAAAGACGATTAAAACTGATACATTAATTCAGTAAAATAGCAGTATACAAAATCAACATCGAAAAATAAGTACCTTTTCTATACAACAATTATGTATTTTCTGAAAAAGAAATCATGAAAATAATCCCATTCACAATAGCCACCAAAAAATATCTAGGGGGCGGTGTTGTGGCTCAATGGTAGAGCGTTTGCCTTGCACATATGCTGGATTTGATCTTCAGCACCACGTAAAATAAATAAAGTATTGTGTTCATCTACTGAAAAAATATTTTTAAAAAAATCTAGGAATAAACTTTATTCTAGGAATCTAGGAATAAAGTATTTATACTTAAACTTTAAATCTAGGAATAAAGTACTCTGATGAAAACTACAAAATATTGATGACAAAAATGGAGAAAACACTAAAAGGTGGGAAGACCTCCCGTATCCATGGATTGGAAAAATTAATATTGTTAAAAGTCCATACTGTCCAAAGGTATCTATAGACTCAATGCAATTTTTATCAAAATACCAGTGACTTTCATCACGAAACTACAAAATACAATTCTAAAATATAGATATAAAATATAGATGGAAGCACAAAAGACCTAGATAACCAAAGTTCTCTTGAGCATGAAGAGCAAAGCTAGAGAACTTGAAATACCTGATTTTAAGACGTACTACATAGTAACCATAAGCAGCATAGTATTGGCTTATAAAGTCTCATATACCAATGAGACTGTATAGAGAACCCACAAACATACCCACACATGTTCTGCCAACTGATTCTCAACGAAGATGCAAAAAGTGTTCCTTGGATTCATGCAGAGACTAAGGCAGGCCCAAGACAGTCTTGTTGACTCCCGCAGAGACAAGGCAGGCCCAGGACAGCCCCTGCAATCCCTGCAGAGCCCAGGCCCAGGACCACTCTGTCAATTGTGAGGAGCCCAGGCCCAGGCACAGGCACAGGACTGCCCACCACGCTGAGGACCATGCCCACATACTACAGTGCTGCATCTCCAAACAGGCCGCCCAAAGCCATCATTGGGCTTGCCCTTTCAGCCCCATCTCTAAAAGTGGTTGCACCATCTTGGGACACCTCCAACACCATCCCAGGTGCTGCTACCACCATGTTTAATTGAAGACACCGTCTGGTGGCTGGAAGCCTAACACCAAGGTACTTATAGGTTTGACGCTATCCAGCCACTAACTATAGACATGGCCACTTCCATCTAGGGACAACAACCAGGACCTAAAAAACTATCACCAAGGTGGGCCCAGTTGCAACAGAGGTATCTCTATTCAGTATACACCATCCTGTTGCAGAGGCAACAGGAAGCCTTGCATGGGGTAACCTCCCTCTCTCTTTTTTCTCTTGCTAACAGTCAACTTCTTTTGATTACCCTTTCACTAGTCCTATAATCTAATACCTCTGTATTCCCACATCTTATCTCATAAACTTCACAGCTTACCCCTGACCCCCATCCAACATTAGAAATGGTAAACCCTTATGCAAACCTATTGGCTATATGGTAGAAGATAACCAAACTCATTATTTCTATTTATAATGACAAAACTGTAAATATCAAAATAGAAGCTAAGTGACGTATGGCTGCTCATAGATTGCACTGAGTGTGGTAAACATAGATATCCTCCTTAAAGGTCAGATAATGGTAACCTTCAGGGACACTACAAGATTATAGGGTAGAAGCTGTAATACCTCAGATCTGCACTGCAAGAGAGGAAGACACATAGAAAACATGAAAAAAACAATGGAAGAAAGTACCCCCAAATAAACCAAGATACTACAATAGAATCCATTGACAGCACTATAGATGAAATGTCATAGAAAGAGTTCAGAATGTACACAATTAAAATGATCTGTGAGGGGCTGGGATTGTAGCTCAGTGGTAGAGCGCTTGCCTTGCATGCGTGAGACCCTGGGTTCAATCCTCAGCACCATGTACAAAGCAATAAAATAAAGACATTGTGTCCATCTACAACTAAAAAAGTATTAAAAAAAAAAAAAGATCTGTGAATTAAAGAATGACCCAAGTGAGAAAATACAGGCAAAAATCGATCACTCCAACAAAGAGATAAGAGAGCAAATACAGGCAACCATTGATCACAACAAAGAAGAGATAAGAGAGCAAATACAGGTAGCAAAAGACTACTTCAAGAAAGAGGGAGAAATTCTGAAAAAAAAAAAAAAAAAAAAAAAAAAAAAAAAAAAAAAAAAAAAAAAAAAAAAAAAAAAAAAAAAAAAAAAAAAAAAAAAAAAAAAAAAAAAACCAATCAGAAATCCTTGAAATGAAGGAAACAATAAACCAAATAAAAAATTATATAGAAAGCAACACCAACGAATAGATCACTTGGAAGACAGAACCTCAGACAACGAAGACAAAATATACAATCTTGATAATAAAGTTGACCACAGTGAAGCTGGTAAGAAACTATGAACAAAATATCCAAGAACTATGGGATAACATCGAAACACCAAGCCTAAGATTTATCAGGATAGATGAAAGCACAGAGATTCAAACCAAAGGAATGCATAATCTCTTCAATGAAATAATACCAGAAAATTTCCCAAACATGAAGAATGAATTGAAAAATAAAATACAGGAGACTTACAGGACACCAAATGTACAAAATCACAACAGATCTACACCAAGATACATTATAATGTATATGCCTAGCATACAGAATAAGGATGGAATTTTAAAGACCACAAGAGAGAAGAATCAGATTACATATAGGGAAAGACCAATTCAGATCTCAGCATTTTTCAACTCTCCAGACCTTCAAAGCTGGGAGATCCTGAAACAACACATACTAAGTTCTGATAGAAAATAGATGCCAATCAAGAACTTTATATCCAGCAAAATTAAGCTTCAGATTTGAGGATGAAATAAAAACCTTCCATGATAAACACAAGAAAAGAATTTACAGCAGGAAGTCCTGCACTACAAAACATTCTTGGCAAAATATTCCACAAGGAAATGAAAAACAACAATAAAAATCTGCAAAGGGAGGAACCACACTAAAGGAAAGGCCAATCAAAGGAGAAACTACGTCAGGTTAAAAACCAAAAACAAACCAAAATGACCAGGAATAAAAACCAAGTCTCAAAAATAACCTTGAATGTCAATGGCCTAGACTCATCAATTAAAAGACATAGACTGGCATATTGGATTAAAAAAAAAAAAAAAAGACCAAAGAATATGCTGCCTTCAAGAGACTCATCTCACAGGAAAAGACATCTGCAGACTAAAGGTGAAATGGTGGGGAAAAATGTAACACTCACATGGACGACATAAACAAGCAGGGGTTTCCATTCTTATATAAGACAAAGTGGATTTCAAACCAAAGTTAGTGAAAAGGGATAAAAAAGGTCATTTCATACTATTTAAGGGAATCATACACCAACAAGGCATAACAATCTTAAATATCTATGCCCCAAACAATGGAGCATCTATGTATATCAAACAAACACTTCTCAACTTCAAGAATCAAATAGACCACAATGTGATAATACTGGGTAACTTTAACACACTTCTCTCACCACTGGATAGATCTTCCAAACAAAAATTTTAAAATAAACTATAGAACCCAATAAAACAATCAATAATTTAGACTTAACAGACATATATAGAATATTACATTCATCAATGAGTGAATACACTTTTTTCTCAGCAGTACATGGATCCTTCTCCAAAATAGATCATATGTTATGCCAAAAAGCAAGTCTTACCAAATAAAAACTCATAGAGATACTACCCTGCATTCCATCTGACCATAACGGAATGAAATTAGAAATCAATGACAGATTAAAAAAAATAGAAGGTACTCCAACACCTGAAGACTAAAAAATATGCTACTGAATTACACATGGATAATAGAAGACATTAGTGAGGAAATAAAAAAAATTCTTAGAGGTAAATGAAAACGCCAATACAACATATCAAAAGCTCTAGGACATTATGAAGGCAGTACTAAGAGGAAAGTTCATTGCATTAAGCTCATTCATTAAAAGAAGAAAAAGTCAACAAATAAATGACCTGACATTACAACTCAAAGCCTTAGAAAAAGAGGAACAAACCAACACCAAATGAAGCAGAACGCAGGAAATAATTAAAATTGGGACTGGAATAAATGAAATTGAAACAAAAGAAACAATTCAAAAAATTCAAAATTCAAAAAACAAAAAGCTGATTCTTTGAAAAAATAAATAAAATTGACAAACCTAATAAAAAGGAGAGAGAAAACTCAAATTACTAAAATTTGTGATGAAAAAGGAAATATCATGACAGACACTATTGAACTGTAGAAGATAATTAGAAACTATTTTGAAAATTTATACTCCAGTAAAATAGAAAACCTCAAAGACACCAATGAATTTCTAGAGGCATATGACCTACCCAAACTGAACCAGCAGGACATACACAACTTAAACAGATCAATTTCAATCAAGGAAATAGAAGACACCATCAAAAGCCTACCAACCAAGAAAAGCCTGGGACCAGATGGATTCTTAGCAAGTTCTACAAGACCTACATAGAATTAATACCAATATTCCTCAAATTATTCCATGAAAAAGACCAGGAAGAATTCCTTCCAAACTCATTCTACAAGGATAGTATCACCCTGATACCAAAACCAGACAGAGACACATGAAAGAAAGAAAATTTCAGACCAATATCTCTGATGAATATAGATGCAAAATTTCTCAATAAAATTTTGGCAAATTGCATACAAAAACATATTTAAAAAATAGTGCACCATGATCTAGTAGTGCACCAGAGATGCAAGGTTGGTTCTACATATGGAAATCAGTAAATGTAGTCATCACATCAATAGACTTAAATATCAGAATCATATGATTTTATCAATTGATTCAGAGAAAAAATTTGACAAAATACAGCACCCATTCATGTTTAAAACACTAGCAAAACCTCAACATTGTAAAAGCTATCTATTCTAAACCTAAGGCCAACATCATCCTAAATGGAGAAAAATTGGAAGCATTCCCTCTGAAAATGGGAACAAGACAGGGATGCCCTCTTCACCACTTCTATTCAACATAGTCCATGAAACACTAGCCAGAACAATTAGACAGATGAAAGAATTAAAGGGATATGCATAGGAAAAGAAGAACTCAAACTATCATTATTTGCTGATGACATGATTCTATACTTACAGGATCGAAAAAATTTCACCAGAAAACTTCTAAAATTAATAAATGAATTCAGCAAACTAGCAGGATATGAAATCAACACTTATAAATCAATTGCATTTCTATACATCAGTGATGAATCCTCTGAAAGAGAAACTAGGAAAACTACCCCACTCACGATAGCCTCAAAAAGAATAAAATACTTAGGAATCAATCTAACAAGAGAGGTAAAAGACTTCTACAGTGAAAACTAAGGGACACTAAAGAAATAAATTGAAGAAGACCTTAGATGGAAAGATCTCCCATGCTCTTGAATAGGCAGAATCAATACTGTCAAAATGGCCATACTACCCAAAGTGCTATATAGATTCAATGTGATTCTGATTAAAATCCAATGTCATTCCTTATAGAAATAGAAAAGGCAATCATTAAATTCATTTGGAAAAATCAAAGACCCTGAATATCCAAAGCAATACTTAGCAAGAAGAGTGAAACAGGAGGCATCACAATTCCAGGCCTTAAACTATACTACAAAGCTATAGTAATAAAAATGTCATGGTATTGGCACCAAAATAGACATGTAGACCAATGGTATGGAATAGAAGACACAGAGACAAACCCACATAAATAGTCATCTCACACTAGACGAAGGTGCCAAAAACATATGTTGGAGAAAAGATAGTCTCTTCAACAAATGGTGCTGGGAAAACTGGAAATCCATATGCAGCAAAAATGAAACTAAACCCTTATCTCTCATCATGCACAAAACTCAATTCAAAGTGGATCAAGGACCTAGGAATTAGACCAGAGACCTTGTGCCTAATAGAAGAAAAAGTAGACCCAAATCTTCATCATGTCAGATTAGGCCCTGACTTTCTTAAAAGACTCCTAAAACCTAAGAAATAAAATCAAGAATCAATAAATGGGATGTATTAAAACTAAAACGCTTCTTCTCAGCAAAAGAAACAATCAATGAGGTGAACAGAGAGCCTATATTTTGGGAGCAAATTTTGTCCACACATGTCAGAGCACTGATCTCCAGGATATATAAAGAACTCAAAAAATTTAACACCAAAAAAAAAAAAAAGCCCAATCAATACATGGGTTAAGAAACTGAACAGACACTTCTCAGAAGAAGAAATACAATTTATCAACAAAAATATGAAAAAAATGTTCAACATCTCTAGTAATTAAAGAAATGCAAATCAAAATCAAAATTAACATTTCATCTCACTTTAGTTAAAATGTCAGTTATTAAAATGTCAACAATAAGTGTTGACAAGGATGTAGGGGAAAAGGCTCACTCATACATTGCTGGTGGGACTGAAAATTGGTTCAACCAATCTGGAAAGTAGTATGGAGATTCCTTAGAAAACTTGGAATGGAACCACTATTTGACCCAGCTATCCCACTCCTCAATCTATACTCTGAAGACTTAAAAACAGCATACTATAGTAATGCAGCTACTTCAATGTTTATAGCAGCACAATTCACAATTGCTGAACTGTGGAAGCAACCTAGATGCCCTTCAATAGATGAATGGATAAAGAAACTGTGGTATATACCTGCAATGGAATATTACTCAGCATTAAAAGAGAATAAAATTATGGCATTTTCAGGTAAATGGATGGAGTTGGAGAATGTCATGCTAAGCAAAGTAAGCCAATCCCAAAAAACCAAAGGCCCGATGTTCCTCTGATAAGTGGATGCTGATCCATAATGGTTGGGGGAGCATGGAAAGAATAGAGGGACTTTGGTTGGGCAAAGGGGAGGGAGGAAAGGGGAAGGAAAATGGGGACAGGAAAGATGGTGGGATACGATGGACATCATTACCCAAGTTACATGTATGACTGCACATATGGTGCAATGCTACATTGTGTACAAAGAAATGAAAAGTTGTGCTGCATTTGTGTACAATGAATCAAAATACATTCTGCTGTCATATATACCTAATTAGAATAAATAAATTTTTTAAAACAGTGTACCTTGGAGAAAAGATGGCCTCTTCAACAAATGATTCCAGGAAAACTGGATATAACGTGCTGGAAGATGAAAACTTCATTCTTCTCTCACTTACCTCTCATCTCTACCTCTCACTCTGGAGAAAAGTCAACTCAAAATTAACCAAAAATTTAATGTAAGACCTGAAACTCTGAAAGTTCTAGAATAAAACATAGGACAAACACTTCAAGATACCAGGACAGGCAATGAGGTTCTGGATAGGATCCCAAGAGCACAGAAAACAGATGTAAAAATTGACCAATGGTATTTCATCAAATTAAAAATCGTCTGCAGAGCAGAGAAAACAATCAAAAGAGTGAAGAGACAACCTACAGAATGGAAAGAAAAATTGCCAGCTCTTTGTCTAACAGAGTTGATTTCCAGAATATAGAATGAAGCAAAATCTTTACCAAAAATGTGAGTAATCCTATTAAAAAATGGGCAAATGATCTGAATAAATACTTTTCAAAAGAAATACAAATAACCAAAAAATAATTTTAAAAACGTTCAATATTATTAGTTATCAGGGAAATGCAAATAAAAACCAGAGAGGAATACCATCTCACTCTAGCAAGAATGGCTGTAATCAAAACAATAATAATAGGGCTGGGATTGTGGCTCAGTGGTAGAGAGCTTGCCTCACATGCATGAGGTACAGGGTTCGATCCTCAGCACCACATAAATAAATAAATTAATTAAATAAAGATATTGTGTCCATCTATAGCTAAAAATATTTTTAAAAAACAATAATAATAATAGTAATAATGTTTGTGAAGATGTGGAGAATAAGAAACACTACACACCATTGGTGAGAACGTAAATTAATACAGCTACTATGTAAAGCAGTTTGGGTATTCCTTTAAAAACTAAAAATAGAATTATCACAGGATGCAGCTATCCACTCCTGGGTATATATCCAAAGGAAATAAACTCAGCATACAAAAGAGACACCTGCATGCCCATATCTTTTGTGGCACTATCCACAATAATTAAGATGTGCAATCCACCTAGGTGCCCATCAACAGATGAATGGATAAAGAAAATATGGCATATGTGCACAATGGAATATTATTCAACCATAAAAAATGAAATTCTGTCATTAGAAAAATGGATGGAATTGAAAGACATCATGTTAAATACACATGTTCTCTCGCATATGTGGGAACTAAAAAAAAAAAAAAACCAATCTGAAAGTAGAACAGTAATCACCAGGGACTATGGGATGGGGGATAGGGTGAGGGTAAAAAAAAGTATGGTTGGGGATATGATCAATGTGCACAATAGGCAGGTATGAAAATACCACACTGAATCCCATTAATTTGCTCAATGAATACATGTTAATATAAATTTTAAAATATGCAATGTGTATTGAAACATAGTATCCCATTGATATATACAATCTTTATATTTTTGTTATCAATTTTAAAAAGATTGAACCAGGAAAGTATTTAATGATAAAAAAAGAGAAAGTAAATGATAACATGACATATTAAAGTTGACTTTGTTTTAAAGTTTCAAATTTCTCCTAAATATTCTAAAACAAATTTAAAAGTATTCACAAAAAATATTATATTAATCGATACCAATTTGCAGACACACTGAAAGAGGATGACTTTCTACCAACAAGCAGATTTCAGGGAAGAAAGGCAGGCCCTACAAATCCCCAGGACCCCAGTGACAAATGTCTAAGCAGAAAACCGTGTTTTGTTGGGTCCATGCAATACTTCAAACATTTATATTAGTTGTACACACTTAGAAATTGAGAGATTTTACATTAAAATATTTTTTTGCTGTATCCTCTTTGAAAGTGAAAACACAGTTTAGTGGCAATTAACAAGGGCTGAGCAGCCATTACCTGTTGCCCCAGCTCAGCACAGTTAGAAGCACCTACATCACCACTGCACTCACTTCTAGTACACAGCTGACCTGAGGAACATTGGAGTTTGCAAGCCACAGTGGTCAGCTAGAGTAAATGAAGGTCAACTCAGTGTCACAGAACACTTTGCTGGGAAGGCCTGCTTTCCTGTTTCCTTCTAGCCTTGAAAATTGCCTAGCTCCTTCACGGGAGATTCCAAACATCCCATTCTGTCTGAATTCATCACCCAATTTTTTCCAAATAATTTCCAGTTGACCTCCCACCACACTCTTCTGAGGAACAAAGCCTCCTGAAAGAATGAAGGAGAAAGGAGCTGACCTGCAACACTAGCCGCCCACCTAAGGACCTCTGTGGCATTCCCATTTCCCCACACCACTTTTTCTTTCTTTGGGGGAGTTTTTTGCTTTTTAATTTTGAGCTTCATTAGAAAGGTCATCAGGTTACTTAATGCTGAAAGCTATGTCTGAAATGATTTTATTTCTTAGTGGAAATGTCTAGAGATCATGGTGAGTATTTGTGGCAGAGTTGGGTCAGAATTAACATATTGCAACAGCTTGTGTCAGCCTGGGTTGCAAACTTTCTACAAGAAAGGGTAGGCTGAAAGGTCACACTCATCAGCTTACACTGCAGAGAGCTGTAGAATCCTAAAGCATAATTTCTTCTCTTTATAAATAAGGTCACTGATTTCCTATTGCTCTTAGCCACCTCCCCACCCCCGCCCAGGCCCATACACAGGACTTGTACACATGTCACTCACCCATGCTCCATAGCTAGCTTCTCTCCCATCCACCTCTGTGACATTGCTTTCCTCGAATCAGTTCCTAGTCTGACTGCATGCATGTTGCGTCCTTTCATTCTTTTGTTTAGTCGCTCTTATGGAAATGTGCGTTTAAGTCATTGACAAGCCACAAGCTCAGACTTCAACAATGACGGCAGTAAATAACACAAGAGTTCTTGGCAACCCATTTTGTGGGCTCTGTGCCTGTGGCATGATCTCCTAGTCATGAAACTTCTTTAACACCTCACTCCATTATGCAGGTAAAACAGAAAAGTGCTTCCCAACTTCAGCCTCAGCAGTGCAGACTCTGGTCCCACACTGCAATCCAGCCCAGGGGTGGGATGCTGAGTATAGTGGGCACTGATTGCTACAGAGATGGATGCTCAGTGGATTATACATCAACTGGAAGAATGAGCCTGGCTTGATCACTCATCCAGCACAACGTCAAAATGACAGGTTATTCCCCTTTGTCTTCTGCTATTGGCTTTATTAACCCTCAAGTTGGTGCATGAAAGATGCCAACATTCTACCATGATGCTGATTGCACTAATCCTTCCAGGTGAAAGTTCAGACTCTGAGGGCCAAGCTGTATCCTCAGAAAACAAAAGATGAGCAGAACTTAAAGCACCTGACCAAGTTCCTAGGTGTTCATTTCCTTTCCTCGGCAGACTCAGCATCACCACCGGAGATAATGTCAGCATCTTCCACTGGCGGTGAAGACAGCTAACTCTGAAAGGCGAGGCAACTAGAAAATACTTCAAACTACAGAAATCTCAGAGCATTTCATAGCTTCATGTCACCAGACAGAGAATTTCTTAGGCCACACAAGGAGAGCCACTTGATTTTGCAAGAGGCTATCTTCTTCAGTGGGATCCTGTCCATACCCTTTGTCCCAAACCACCAGCAACTCACATATGACATACTGTCTCCCTCCCCTTCACCTCTTTCTCCTTCTATACAAAGCATGCTGTCTTTCAATTAACATAGTGATGACCTATTGTCACCCGTTACCATGCTAATCCTGAGCTGGTGTGAAATTACTTTATAATAAACACTATGGAGTTCTGACTTTCAATTAATTTTTCACATGCTGTGCTAAATCAGATTAACGCTCCCACCACCACCACCCTTTGACCACAGACGTAATTCCTTCCTTATAATGAAATGGAGGATTAATTTATATGAAGCATATCTGTACACATTTGCAAATAAATGTAAAGATAGGCTTTGTGCCATATTTGCATTGTGCACAGTGTCGGGTTTAATACAGCCTCTGTGAGATGATTAATTTTTTGTGTTCACTGGAGTGGGGAAAGATACTTCCAGTTGTTGTTTTTCTGTTAAGTTCTAACTAAATGCCTTCATGAAGAATAAGCAAAGAAGTGCTCCCATATGCCACAATGCCAGGAGAGTGGCAACTTTTTCTGTGAATCCTACACCACCACATTAGCAGAGGATGGAGGAAAACATAAACACTCTGAAACGGAAACAATGAGCATCAGCTGATCAATTGATGGGTGCTCCAGCCAGATGTGCACATTCATGATCATCTGAATGAATGGAGGATGGGGGAGGGTAGATTTTATTTTTTTTAATTTTTTTATTTATTTTTTTTAAATATTTTTTTAGTTGTAGATGGACACAATCTTTATTTTATTCATTTATTATTTTATGTGGTGCTGAGGATCGAACCCAGTGACTCACACATATGAGGCAAGCGCTTTACCACTGAGCTACAATCCCAGCCCCAAAGGGTAGATTTTAAATGACCATTAATTTGAAGGGTCTGATGACGATTTTAAGCAAATGATGGTGTGGGTTTTTTTGTTTTTTAACTAACATAGGCCTTGCCCTAAATTATATTCTTGATGAAATGATTATTTTCATCTTAGAAACTCATTATTAGCCTGGAATGGTAGAAGATGAATGGGGGCACACATTAAATGAACAAATTTGTGTTTAAAAAAATTAATCATACTACCCAGACACTAGGCTGTATTTTTTCTTCTGGCAGTTCCCAGTGTATTTCATTCAGCCTTCTTTATTACTACAAAATATTGATAGAAAAATTTCCCCTAGACATATTTTCTTTTTGACATCAAATGAGAAAAACTGCCAGAAGAACTAAAGGTATGACACATATAAAAGATAAATGTGTACTTATCAAATCCTTTTAAGCCAGTCTTTTAATAACAATAGCAGAAATAAAATCTTGTTCACTGTTGCAATAATGAAAACAGTTTACCATTGAGTTATTTTAAGGCAGACTAAGCAAATTATGCTTGGTGAACACTGGAAATTTATTGATTCATTCTATTAACAGATATTTATTTAATGCCTGCTAAATGCTAAATGCTCCTCTAAATACAATACTGATAAAACATGAAAACCACAGACAAACTCTCCTGCCCTCATGCAGAGTCCCATTTAAGGGGATGGAAATTTGAAACTAAAAAACAATACATCATCACCCTTAAGATAATTAATTGGGCTCTTATTGTATACTCATCACTGTACCAAATGGGTTCCATGTATTATGTATTGCAATCGTCAGATTTAATACCTTCCTTCAGGCTATTATCATGCACAATTTAAAGATAAATAACTAAAGCTGAGGAGCTCAATAATTTGTCCAAGACCTCAGACATATAAAGTAGCAGAGCTAGAGTTCAAAACTAAGGTTTGGGGACTAAGAATTCTGTAATCTTGTTCACTATACTATTCTGTCTCTGTTATCCATTCTTTCAAAAGCATGTATCGTCATCTTCTTTTTGTCCAAATTTTAGTTTTTATATGATGGTGGGTAAAATAGGAGCACAGGGTATAATCTTGGACCTAAAGAGATTTCCAGACAATTGAGAGAAAATTACATTTTTAAGCAACTATTCTTGAAATTTCTTTTGCACAAATAACTTCACAGGCCAAAATATTAAGTGTGCATGTTACATGGCATGGGGAGAGGACAAAATTGTGTGCTGATATTTGCCTCTGAATAGCATATTCAATCTCTACTGACTTTACTCATTATAGAGTAGACTATATTATTTCTCAGTGCTAGCATTCTAATTGCTTTGCATAGGTATATCTGGTTTCCTTTTATAATTTCTTGAGTTGAATTATAATTGGTAATTTCTTCTTTTTAAACACAGTAAATTTTATTCCCAGTAAATGTTGTCTGTATCTAATGACTATTTTCCTAGATATTCTGTATTTAAGCAGTTTAGAGTTCCTTCTTACCTAAGAATTTTTTAGAATAATGTTTTCCAAATGATTTAAGCTTTTCTATTTATATTTTCAGGGTCAATTGCCATTTTAATACAATGCATTGAAGAATATTGTTTAGTATTTGGCTGAGTAGGTACTTATAATAAAATACATTTACCATTTATACAACATAAAGTTTGATGAATATCAATTACAACAAAGTTATTACTTATATTACCCATGCCCCAGTTATTTCTGAGTATTTTATCTGAAAGTAACAAAATCATGTAAGATCCTCTAATATCATAATTTCTGTTAATTCTTTGTGCTATAGTTACACAAGTTTTGGCTTTTAATTTTCATTGTTAGGCTATTCAGAACATAAATGTTTATGGTAGATGTATCTTCACTGGTAAAACTGATCATCTGTTCTCATTTAATAAATAAATGTATGGCAATATTTAATATGATATTATTTATAACAGGAAAAGATTTGAGGCAATTTCAAAATTCATCAATATGGATATATATATTATATACATATATATATATATATATATGTATGTATGTATGTATGTATATACACACATTCACATACATATATATATATCCAACAAGTATTTGGACTCTTTTGAAAATGAAAAAATCCAATACATAATAATCTCAAAGATCTTTCTCTAAGTTAATAAATACGGTACAGAATCACCTGTAGAATATGCTATCATGTGGAGTCGATTCCTCAGAAGTCAGTGTACCATACTGTAGTAAGAACCCAGGTCTGAAGGGAGTCTGATTGAGTGAATTCTAGCTGGTGGCTAGCAGATGGCCTTGAGCAGCTTACTCTTTCTTTCTCTCTGTCCTCACTTATAAAATGGAAAGAAGAATTCATACCCAGCAAGGATTTTGAGAGGTATTAAAATGAATCAGTACCCGAATAGTGCCTAAAATGTTGTCTTGTGTCAGGTGGTCAATACATGTTACTTTATTAATACTTCAAGGGAAAAAAGAAAAAAAGGAGGAAAAAAGAAAATTCACACATATGTGTATATACCTCAAAAATTCATTCATAGATGATAGATACATAGACAGATATCAGAATATTCTAAAGTTTCAAAGGTATAGTGGACTAAAGCTCAGTATCCCTGACTGTGTGGCTCTCCCTATGCACGACTTTCACAAGGTGATTTTGTAGCTCCTTCCACTGAGGAGGAAGAACAATTTCCTCTATCTTGAATCTGGACTGATCTTAGCTATTAGAATACAACAGAAGTTGTAGTTGGTCAGTTTAGAATCCATGCCCCATGAGGCTTCTTGTGCTACTGCTCTTTCTCAGATCCCAACCCCTGCCACAATGAGAACAGGCCTGGTTTATCCTATTGGAATGGAGAGTTCAGATTGAAGGTCCTGGCTATCTTAAATGTCACAGCCTCGGTCACCATTGACCAGCCATGATCCAGCTAACCCCCTTAACCACATACACATGATGGAATCCAGATGAAACTGGCAAACTGTCCAGCTGACTCATATAGCTGTAAATACTTCCTATTTTAAGTGGCTGAGTTTGGGAAGTCTTGGTATACCATTAACTGATAAAAATAATACTTGATAATTGACAGCAAAAGTCATCTTGGGATATCAGTTTGGGTTGCTGGAAGTCAAGATGGACTGAGAAATACATTTCACCATAAAGCCTCCTACCTTACATTTCTTTCATGATGTTTAAGTATCACTGATTTTTAAAGAGTCGATATTTTTAAGAAAATGAATGATCAATGCACTCACTAATTCTCTACCAGAGCTAAACCAGGTATCTGTCATAGTTATGAACTAGTAAAGGTAATGTAGACCAAACTTCATGTGGAGTTTTAAGATAATCCTACAGTGATCAAAATGTGTTTCTTGAGAGAAGCGTCATCTCCTGGTTTTCTGCTCCCACCACAACCATCCAGAAGATAAAGACACCATGAAAAGGCATAGATTAAGAATGTCTATGACTCCTTGGATGTGATTCAAGTGTGACAAAAAATAAAGGAAAACAAATGAATTTTAATTTATTAGTCTGATATAATTTTTTAAATTTCCCAAAACCTCTTATTTAAATTTATTAACAAATCTAATCTTGATTCTTTTTCAACAACTACTCAGTGATTGCTCCAGAGCAGAGTAAGGTAAATACTCTGAATTTGTTATAGTATAAAATGAGGTCTTCATCTTCAAGAAACAATGGTAGTTAATGGAACAGGTAACCATTAAAATAATGTCTTTGAGTCTTATTATTACAGTTTATTGACAGTCATGTTTAATGTATAGTTGTTAAGTTCTTTTACTATTATCTTATATAAGTCATATCATGTGAACAAAATACCATTTAACTGAAAACTTACGAATAATTTTAAAAATCAGATACCATCTAAGAGTTAGTATTAGATATCACCTTGTATAATGCTGTAAAAAGTAATCTGACCACTGTTGATAATTTTTGATTAAGCACCCACTAAATGTAATGAGTTATATTTCAGAAGTATGTAACCTGATCTTTCCCCCTCAAGATATGAGAACATTGATACTGAAAACCAATGGCCTTTTTAGCATTTTTTATGGACCAGATGAATGATGTACATAATAACAAGTCTAAAATTTAAGAAGAAAGAGCTTTTACTCAGTTTGAAGGGGAAATAAAAGTTGAGTACACAAAAGTGGAGTAGGATTAGACTAGCAACAGATGCAAGTAGTGGTACTGCAGGCTGCAGGGACAATGTGAACCAAAGGTCTTCCAGGAGGAATGCATGTGTGCATGCACAAGTATATATATGTCTGTGTATGTTACTTAAATACATATATGCATATCCATGCTGCTTAAATGCATAAATGTGCATAAATACATTGATATGTGCCTCCTTTTATGGTGAGTCATTTAATTCACCCAACAATCCAATAGACTCAGTTCTTTGATACTTGAAACCCCATACTTGGCAACAACCAGCATGATGCCTGATACATACTAGGTACTCAATAAATATTTGTTGAATGAATTAATGAATGAACATTGTACAATAGACACTAAAAACCTAACACTTAAGGTGTGACTTTCCCAAGATCAAGTAATTAGTAAAATATTTTTGTGACAGTATTTTCTCCTCTATTTCCTCTTTACTCAGAGTTATTCACACAGCAGAAAACATAGCATCTTTTGGGAGTTTATTAGAGATGCAGAATCTCAGGCTCCACCTCACACCTGCTCATTCAGAATCTGCTTTTAACCAGATCTCCAGGTGATTAGCATATACAGGAAGCATGCACTATGGCACAGTGCATCCTGGGAAAGTGAGATAAGTTGAAGTATTCTGCAGGTTTACGAAAAAGAGAAACGAAAAAAATAAATGTAGAAACGTGGTTAGGAAGCACTTTAGAGAAGGTCGTGAATGCAAGGTTGAAGAATCTGTTTTATAAACTAGGTTTCCAAAGGATTATGCCATGACCCAAAGGAAGGTAACAAGCAAGCAATACACTAAGATGTGCAAAGAAAATTTTAGAGCTCATTAATATTTAATTTTTACCCCAAAACAAGAGAGGGGATTGATTTTACTAATATTTGATATTCAGATAGACTGTTACACCCACACCTGCTTTGCTTGTCAGGTACAATTCAGACACATAGCTCTGGAAACCAGTATTCTAGTGGCTGACTATAGATCCCATCCTCCCCCTGCCTTGGTTGTACCACCCACTATGGAAATATAGGTAAACTTACTTAAGAAAATTCATGTACTAATTATGTTGTTTCTATTAAAAACTTTGCCCAATGGATAAGTGGCTTGAAATGATTCCTAAGCAAGGACACTGAGGCATGCACACATACACACATGCACACTGGATAATGCACGCAAGCACTGGTGAACAAGAATATGGCAGATCCAATCCTTCCCTTGTATCTGATAAAAGCTGTTAACCACATTACAAGGGAGAGACAATAGCAATCTCACCAAAGCTGGCAAAGTGCAGCCAAGGAGTAAAAATGTAACTGCTTTTCAGAAGAGATTTAGGAAATCAGCATGTTCATAAAGGATTCTCAGAAATATTTCATGGATTATGTTTTATTAACAATAACCATGCAAGTCCATATTCTATTTTTAAAAAATTTGTCTATGTGCATGTTTTAAAATTGCTGGGGATGGATTTTTGACTGAAGCTTCTAAATAGAATTACACTGAGTTTAAACAAATGTAAAAAGTCAACACCTTCTGTTTACAGAAACAACATATTGACATAAAGAAAGATGGTCTGGCTTTAAACAAGATCCTTGGCTCACTACTGATTGAGGCCGAATGTGAGTATTATGACTTAGCAAATGCAGCTACTCTTAAACTTGGTCAGTTTATATATATCTCTTAGAGGCATGTTTCTAAAATATGGCATATATCTGTCCCAAGTACTTTAAAAACTGTATATAGAAATGATGACTCATAAATAAACCGAAAATACTGAAACATATTCAAATACATTGTTCTTTCCAAACGTGTTATGAGAGCTAACAAGTTTTATATAATTAACGTATTAATGTATTTAAATATTTACATTCTCTACAGCAAAATGTCTTCATTTTTTGGTGTGCATATTTGGTAATGTTTGGTATTATAACTCACAAAGTGTCACTGTAGTTCATTAAATATAAGTTGCCACCAATTAAAACAAGTAACATAATTACATGTTCCACCAAGAAAGATAAGAGCATTGTAATTTTAATTCTGTAAGACACTATTATTTGTTAAGAAGCATCTAAATTTCAGGGATATTAAAGCCTGTTGGGGGTGGGTAAGCACCTCTGGAGTAATTATGATTAAGTTTGACTGCTAGTAACGACAACAAAAAAGAAAAACAAGCAGTGGCCTTAACAATATAGGAGTCTTTCTCTTTCATATAAAAGTGTGAAGATAAACAGCCTAGCCCTGGTAATAGAGCCTGCTTTGCAAAGACATCAGTGAACCAAGTCCTTCCATCACTCTGCTGTCCCTAGAGCATGACCCAGACTGAAATCCAATGAAATGAGAAGAGTGAAAGATAAATTCTAGCCCTCCCTTAAGGAAGGGTTCCAGAATTCCCTATGTACATTCACTTATGTCCTACTGGCCAGAATATGGTTCTCCATCAGCCATATGCAAGAGAAGCAGAGAAAATGCAATATTTCTTAGGTAGTTGTGACCCCATTGATACTAGCTATTAATGTGACATGGAGACTAAGATATCAGAAGACAGACAAAAGTCTATCCACAGTATATGATATTCTACTGTAGAAATGTATGCGTCTAGCTTATAAATAAATAAAAAACTGAGGGTTCATGCTTATTTTTTATTTTGCAGCTATAGGTTTGGAGAGGACCACTATAGAAAATCATTTTTGAGGGCAGTAGGTACCTTAGTTTGGATTCCATGGTAGCAAAAACTAAGAAATTTTTCTTGAAGGGATTTATTGACAGACAGACAGACTACTCTCAGAGGGAAGTGCAAGAAGCAGGATGGAAAATGGAAAGGAAAAAAAAAAAGCTAAGCAAAAGTGTGGATCTGCAGGAAGCTGGCAACAGTCTCATCCCACGGCACTAGAAGCAGATTCCACAAGAGGTGTCCCCATCTTGAGGCAAGAGGCAGGCTTTTGCATCCCCTTTGGGTTAGTAACTAGATAAGGAATAAGTGGGTAGTGTCTGAGGCCTGGCACTGAGCACCAAAGTTCTTTTCCAAAGATGAACAGGGTGAGCAACACATAGCCAACACCCAGAAGCTGGAGGATGCCCCCAGGATTTACTGGTCTTTCATGAGTGCATCAGCTGATGATCTCCTGTTAATAAAAAGCATAATATTGTGTATTGCCTTGCTTTGCTTATTAATTTCTTCATTCACTCATTCATTAAGCATGTATTAAATGTCTTCTGTGAGCTAGGTGCTCAGAATATAGATAAGAAGAGTCAAAACTGGCTAAGCATCATTCACAACATCCTCCCTCATAGGAACAAAGTGACAGGTGCCTTATCAAAGGAGCCTGGAATGGAATATCAGCATTCTGGGGATCTCTTGCATCTTTGGGTACCTGTTCATTTTATCTTGACATTGTAGTCCCAAATCTTTGTTGTTACCTTTCTGCCAAGAAGTCAAGAATGAGCTATACCCCAAGCTGGCTGGCTCTTGTGCCTGTTTCAAAGCTTGAGGGATCTGCATTTGAATCATTGCTTTGTGATTCAGATTCATTAGTAAAATGACATTAACAAAATATAGATTACTGAGTACTGAATTAAGTGACATACCTAAATTGTTCAGCACCTACATAAAAATTGCAGCTTTTATGGAGTGCTTAAGAAGTCTATTATAAATTTGACCTCTAAAAGATTTCTCAAATCTACCCACTTCTATTCCACTGTAAGTCAAACTACTACCAGTTCTTTGCTTGACCAGTATAATAGGTCTTGATTCCCTCCCTTAATCCATTTTTGATACACAAAAAGTAGGTTAGTCCACTGCATGCTTGCAATCCTTCTGTGGCCCCTGGCATGGAAGATAAGAGCTGACACTGTCACTTGGTCTACCGTTCCACAAATACCTGCATCTCCATCTCTTTCCCATCCTCAGCATGCTTCTGCTACACCGGCCCCTTCTCGCTTCTCTTTGAAGGCACCCGCCTCCTTATTGCTTTGGCACTTCTACTCATGCATCTCTATACCTTTTGTGTTTTTTTCTTTTTCCTATATAAAGTCATGATAACACTTTATGCAAATATAAATCCAATTAGCAAATTACAGTACATTTTGTTTATGTAACAGAAATGATTCAAAACGATTGTAAAATAAAAATGCAGTTTTTCTCATTAGATATTGCTATATGTTTGAAAATATTATATAAATTTAGAGAAGATTTAGTTTATCTTACTTTTCTAGGACATAGAGAAAGTCACAGCCTAGAGGAAGTATTATGTTGCCTTAAGTTTAATAAGAATTTTCTTTTTTAAATTTATTTGTTCTTTTTAGATATACATGACAGTAGAGGGTAAAGGAACTGAACTACACAAAAGAAGAAATGTGAATGATCAAAAATGTATGAAACAATTTCAACATCTCTAGCAATTGGAGAAATGCAAATTCAAACTACACTGAGATTCCATCTCACTCCAGTCAGAATGGCAACAATCAAGGATACAAGGAACAAGTGTTGTCAAGAATATAGGGAAGAGTAATACCTCTTTTCTATGGAGCTCTCCCCTCATCTACTCTGAATTTATTTCTTCTCAACACTTAGGTATCAGTTTAAATATTACCCTGCTGTTTTCCCTTGTGGCACTTATCCCAATGTGCCACTCTACTTAGGCATGTCTGTTGGTGTGATGTCTATGTCCCTGGCTCCCCTACAAGGTATGGATGGCATATGTTGGCTCTACTGTCGTGTTCTCGCTGTCCACCACTGGGCCTGGCAGAAAGCACCTGCCCATTGAATGGTTTCTGAATGGCAGTAGGACTGGCAATTCTTTGGTCTCCTACTCAACGCCAGACACCATCTAAGTTTTACCTTCTTATTTTTTTTAATTAGTTTATTTAGTTGCATTTCAAGTCATAGTACATATATAGAGCTCAGTTTTTCCATTCTCTGGTTGCAAACCAGATAAAGTCACACCATTTGTGTCTTCATACATGCACTAAGGGTAGTGATGACGATCTCAATCAACCATCTTTACTGTACCCATTCCCCTTTCCCTCTCCCCACCTCCACTCTGCCGCATCCAGAGTTCATCCATTTCTCCTATGTTCCCTATTCCCACCCCCCTTATGTATGAGCATCCACTAATCAGAGAGAATTTTGGCATTTGGTTTTTTGGGATTGGCTTACTTCACTTAGCATAATGCTTTCCAATTCCATCCATTTGCCTGCAAATGCCATAATTTTATTCTCTTTTATTGCTGAATAATATTCCATTGTGTACATGTACCACAGTTTCTTTATCCATTCATCTATTGAAGGGCATCAGGGTTGCTTCCACAGTTTTGCAATTGTGAATTGTGCTGCTATAAACATTGAAGTGGCTGCTTTACTGTAGTGTGCTGTTTTTAAGTCTTTAGGGTATAGGCCAAGGAGTGGGATAGCTGGGTCAAATGGTGGTTTCATTCCAAGTTTTTTAAGAAATCTCCAAACTGCTTTCCAGATTGGTTGCACCAATTTACAATCCCACCAGCAATGTTTGAGTGCACCTTTTTCACCACATCCTCGCCAGCACTTATTGTTGCTGGTATTATGGATAGCTGCCATTCTGACTGGAGTGAGATGAAATCTGAGAGTAGTTTTTTTTTTTAATATTTATTTTTTAGTTGTAGGTAGACACAATATCTTTATTTTAATTTTATGTGGTGTTGAGGATCGAACCCAGTGCCCCCTGCATGCTAGGTGAGCACGCTACCACTGTGCCACAACCCCAGCCCCTATTTATTTACTTTTTATCTGGTGCTGAGGATCAAACCCAGGGCCTCATCCATGCAAGGCAAGCATTCTACCACCGAGCCACAACCCCAGCCCCTGAGAGTAGTTTTGATTTGCATTTCTCTAATGGCTAGAGATGTTGAACATTTCTTCATATATATGTTTATTGATTGTATATCTTCTTCTGAGAGGTTTCTATTCAGCTCCTTAGTCCATTTATTGATTGGGTTGTTTGTTTTTTTTGGTGTTAAGTTTTTTGAGTTCTTTATATATCCTGGAGATCAGTGCTCTATCTGATGTGCGTGTGGCAAAAACTTGCTCCCAGAATGTAGGCTCTCTATTCACCTCATTGATAGCTTCTTCTGAGAAGAAGCTTTTTAGTGTAAGTCCATCCTATTTATTGATTTGTGCTTTTATTTCTTGTGCTATAGGAGTCTTGTTAAGGAATTTGTGGCCTAATCCCATGTGATAAAGATTTAGACCTACTTTCTCCTCAATTAGATGCAGGGTCTCTGGTCTAATTCCTAGGTTTTTGATCCACTTTGAGTTGAGTTTTGTGCATGGTGAGAGATGGGGGTTTAGTTTCATTTTACTGCATATGAATTTCCAGTTTTCCCAGCACCATTTGTTGAAAAGGCTATCTTTTCTCCAATGTATGTTTTTGGCACCTTTGTCTAGTATGAGATAGCTATATTTATGTGCATTAC
>PVHX01011532.1:0-63713 GCA_004024805.1 Geosciurus inauris
TTTTCAGTGAATAGTGTGTACAGCTTCTGAAAATTTGTTTTTTTTCTGTTATGTTTGATAACATGTATTTAAATGCAACTTTTGAGAAAAATAAATAAAAATTAAAATTAAAAAAAAAATAAAATAAAGGAGGATATATTTATTTTGTCTCACAATTTCAGAGGTTTCAGCCCATGGTTAGTGATCTTCGTTGCTGTGAACTTACAATGAGGCAAATCATCATGGTACAGAGGGTGTCGTGGAACAGGGCTGCACATCTCATGGTGGAAACAAGAAATACCTTTCCAGGGCATGCTGCAGGGACCACCTTCCTCCAGTTAGGCCCCATCTCCTACAGTTTCCCTACCTCCTAATAATGCCATCAGTTCTGAACTCATCATCAAATTAATCCACTGAAAATGCCAGAGCCCTCACTTCCAGTGATTGGAAGTGATCCAGTCACTTCCCAAGAGCCCCACTCTGCACACTGCCACAGTGAGGACCACGCCTTTAGCACATGAGCCTTGAGGGGACATTCAAGATCCAAACCACAGCATTCATATGCACATTAAAATTTGGGACCTGATGCTTTTGACTGCCCAGGAAACCAGCTTCCTGCTGCCATTAGTTATGATCATATGAAACCATGACCGGGGGATGTCTGGACTGTTTTCTGCCCCATCACTGAGCTCTACCATCGCTATCCATATGGAAAACTTTAGACAAGTCACTTGGAATCTCTCAGTTTTAACTTCCTGTTTATAAACAGAGGATAACTACCTCTTCTTCACAGACTTGCTGTGGGGATTAAATGAAATGTTAGTTCATAAAACACCTAAGACAATAGCTGACGAGGTGTTTATTCTCAATATATGCAGTCCTTGCAAGTGGTCAATAAATAATGACTTTATTTTGCATTAAATAAATAACAAAAGTCAGTGCCTCAGAGCCAATTCAAACCTCTGACATCTTACTTCAAGTAGCAGGATCCTTTGCATCTCTTCCTATGTGGGCTTTCTTTCCCTTGGCCCAGCAGTCTCCATCAAAAAGGGAGGGCCAGCAGTGCCAGGAAGAGCCCTTGCTTTCTGATCATGGCCTCCCTCCCATCCGTGTCCCCAGTAGCCTCCTTAATAACAAGAGCAATAACGGGGTTCATTATGCATGCAGCTCTGCAATCATTGCTGAGGAGAAAATTAGTTTGATGCCCTGAGCGACAGTTGAACTCTAGAAAATGCCTAAATAAAATAAAAGGCAAGGAAAATATATACATATACATACATATAATAAAGAGTGTGTGATGAGAAAAGTTATAAAAAGAAACAGGTTACAAAATTCATTGTTCTGGAACTTCTGACTCTTCAGGAAGGGCACACAGGTGCTAAGAAGCCTATTTATTTAAACAAAAGCAGACTCATCCCTAAGATCATTGCGGATGGTGGAAGATGGTCTGGGAGGCTCCAGGATGTACAAGTGCACATTTTTAACCTTTTTTCTTTTTGTCCATGATGTCAAATTTACAGAATTTCAAACACAGTACAGTGTTCCCAGATAACCTTTCCCTAGCATGTGCTAAAGTTAACATCTTCATTACCACAGCATATTTATCAAAGCTAGGAAATTAGCATTCCTGTATACTACTAAACCATATGCTTTTTCTGGATTTCAACTTTTCCTTTTACTGTTCCTGGATCCAATCCAGGACACCATATGCATTTAGTCACGATGTCTCCGTAGTCTCCACCAATCTGCTAGTTTCTTTCTGTCCTTCCTTGTCTCCCATGACCTTGAAAATTTTAAAGAGTATTAGCATTTTGGGTATAGCTCCTCAATTTGGGTTTGTCTGATGTTTTCTCATGACTTACTGAAGGTATTGATTTTGGGGAAGAATATCATAGAGATGATGTATGCTTCTTATCACATCTTATCAGGAACACCTGATATTGATATCTTTTTTTTAACTTCAATATTAACCTTGAATACCTAATTGAGTTTCTCTAGGTTTCTCCACTATGAAGTTATTATTCCTTTTTTTTCCCCCAATACTGTCTCCCTTAGAAGCAATTAACTAAGTTCAGTCCAAACTCAAGAGAAGAGAAATTAAACTTTTCACTTGGAAGGAAGAGTATCAAAGAATTTTAGTTTGTGTTCAAACCATGATATACTTGGTCCTATGTTAAAACCACTATGTTAGTCAATGTGGGGAAGATAATTGAGGCAGCACAAATATCCTATTCTTCCTTAAATATCCCCCTGCTGATTTTAGCATTTGTCAATGGATTGTGGGTAGCAATTGTTACTGTGATTTTCCAATGCTGTTTTTTTATTTCTCTAATCCTCCTACCTTTATTCATTACAGTCCTTTTGTAGGCAAAATTTGTTCCTTCTCTATTTATTGAGTTAGTAAATGATTATATCAGTATGGCTTATGTGTTTTTTGTTTTATTTTTAATGTTATCATTATTTATTTTATTATTCAAATTGCTCCATCATTAGCCGTTAGGAGTTATTTCATGTTCGCCCTTGTGTCTGTTTGCATAATATTATCATGTTGTTTTCTGAGTGCTTTCTTCCCTTTTAGCACTACAAGCTACTCCAGTCTCATCTTCTGTACATCCTACTCCAGTCCAAGAATCAATCCTTTATCCAATAAGCTCTGGTTTATTTTCACTGGAGAATGGTATTTAGAAATCAAGACCTGGATGCTAGGTCAATATTTTTAATTGAACAGTTATTGAGTATATACTGAGGGTTGAGCACTCTTCCATCTGTTCACATATGCATGACATCATTAATTCCTTAATCTACCCTTGAGAAATGGTGGCTGAAAGATACTCTTTTCTCCCACGGTTCCAATTGTTTGTGCATAATATCTGTCCAACCTGTCCAAAGGTTCCTCTCTGCCTAGCATATTTCAGGTTCGTATGCAGCTTCTCTGTGGTCCCAGATTTATAAATGCTCATTCTTCAGCCTCCAATGTCCTCCATACCCTGCCTCTTCTTTCTGCACTCTCCCTTTAAAAAAAATAAGTTAGTATGTGGCATGTGCATGCACACACACACATTCACACGCCCAGATACCCTCTCACACCTACATGCACACATCAGTACCTATTCTGACTGCCTCAATTTTTGTCACCAAATAACCTTCCAAAAACTCTGAAGCACACACATGGTATTTTGGGGGACCTTTGAGAAAGCTGTTTCAGTGAGCAGAAAATTCATCCCACTGTATTATAAAAGAATATGGAATAATGGCCTTATCTGAGTGAAGTATGTGTTCAAGGAATCTGTTCAATAAAGTTTTTGTGTATATAGGAATAGACATCCGAAGCACTGGAGCTATTCATAATTCATTCATTTACTCATATGTTTTCATTTTCTTCAAAATTACAAAAGGCTTACAATACAGCAGGCATCACATAGGATCTGGGGTAACTCCCATCCTTCGATGACCTACAGTCAAAAGAGAAGCAAGACCACAGGGAATTGAATGACATGAAGCCGGAGGTGACAAACATTAAGATGTGGCAGGGTCTTTACGTAGGCAATGTCATCGTCTTCAAATGATGATGAGTTTTCCCCCCTGTGGTGGTTGCTGTTTTCATATTCTGATAAATTGTTATTATGGTGATTGCAGATTTTGCCTTAGTTTTTGCCTTGTGACATGCTTTAAACAGTATAACACATGGACTCTCTCTCTATCTATCTATCTAAAATCCTTTTTTTTTTCCCTAATTTTTCCTTTTGCCTTAAAAGTCATATACAGTCATCCCTCCATATCCACAGGGCTTGGATCCAGGACCCCCCCATGGATACCAAAATCCACTGATGCTGAAATTCCTTATATAAAATGGCAAAGAATCTGCACGTAACCTGCATACATCCTCAAGTGTACTGTCAATCATCTCTGGATTACTTGTGATACTGAATACAGTGTGTTACACAAACAGTTGTTATGCTGGGAATAACAATGACCAAAAAAAAAAAAAAAAAAACCCAAAAAAGTTGTACATGTTCCGTACAAATTAGTTTTTATTATTTTCAATCTGCTGAAACAAGGTATCAACTCACTTGCATTTTTAAAGGTACATATATTGAAAATTAAATGTTTAGAACAGATTTGTGTTATCCCAATGGCAATTCTACATTATATATTTTCTTTCCAAAATTCTGAAATTTGTACTTGTTATTGTAACTAGATAGATAGCAGTGGGGATAGGATTTTTTTTTTCTTTCTATTTTGTTGTTTTGCTGAGGCCCTCTGCCCCGCTACACACCCCCGCCTTCACCTTCTTGTGATCTGAAATTTTGTGCACATTTTTTCAGGGCTTTGGTGTTTGCTTATTGTCTCCTTCTCTCACACCTCGGCTCCCTGCCCAAAAGGCTAGTTTAGATATTTCTGTATTTTACAAAGAATGTATGTTTTTCCTTGAGTGGAAAACAACTTGGCAGCATACTCAAAAGAAAAACAAAGCAAAACACAATAAAACACACATTAAAAAATGTCCAAGGTCTATTTTCGTCAGCACCCCAATGACACGGCCATTTCATTTTTTTTTCTTCTAACATTTCACATTGGACATTAAAGATCTCAGATTAGGTAGACATTTGTTCCTTCCAAGTTGTTAACATATTTATTTATACATATTTTCAAGTTTCTTCATTAGTAAGATAACATTGATTAGATGTTCAAGTATTATATTTTGGAGGTATTACCAAATGAAATAGATTTTTAAAATAAAGTTTTTCTTTCAAGTTTTAATGATTTTTATCAAAGTGATTTGAGCACTTAAAAAATTCTTAAGGTTTAAAAAGGAGTTAGGAAGGCAGGATGTAGCTCAGTCATAGAATGCCTAACTAATATAATGTATGTGAGACCCAGCACTGTGAGTGAAAGAAAAGAAAAGAAAAAAGAGGAAGAGGAAGAGGAGGAAAAAGAGAAGGAGGAGGAGGAGGAGGAGGAAGAGGAGGGGGAGGAGGTGGAAGTCATCTAGGAACATATCTACAGTTTTCATTCTGACTGACCTGGTTCTTAGTAAACTTCTGTGGTTCTCAAATACTATTTCCCCCCTATATTACACAATTTGCTTTTATTAGAAATGTGATGTTTCTTTCTTCATCTTCCTAAACTTTCCTAGTCTCTTTCCTTAACAGAACATATGATTTCTATTTTCATTCTCCATTTCTTGTTCATTCGATTTTTTCTCTTGCCATTTTTCTTTCATTCTTTTTTTTACTTTTTATTCTCAGATGTGCTTTCAGAATACCCCTTTGATTAATGATTCAAAATTCCTACAATATCAATTATACTCTTTCCCCACATCCAATGCAAATTTTACTGGAATTTTAAAAAATGTCCACTAATACTTGCTTAACTTATCAATTGGTCTTTTTCAAATGTCTAAAAATATATTTTCCTATATTTTCTATAAACTTTCCATCTCCTTAACAATTCTTCCACACACTTAAGAGTCATTACCTCCTACATATGTGAGTATGACTATTTGTTTTTGAAATTTTCTTCTAAACTGCAGTTGATTATTTTGAGGATTTCAACTTTCCTTCATGATTTTTAAAACTTCTCCTTTCCAACATATCATACCATATATATCCTGCTTATGTCTGTTTACATCTGTATCTGTCTGTCTTTCTGTGTGTTTATCTTTCAAGAGCTGGAGAGATTCAGGTAAGGTTTTCAGTTTTGTTTTTGTTTTTGTTTGTGGTACTGGAATTAAACTCAGGGGCACCATGCCACTGAGCAACATCCTCATCTATTTTTTTTTTCCTACTTTTTAAAATTTTGAGACATGGGCTTGTTAAGTTGCTTAGGGCATCACTAAGTTATTGAAGTTGGCTGGCTTTGAGTTTGCTTGCAATCCTCCTGCCTCAGCCTCCTAAGTTGCTGAGATTGTGCCACCACTTCAGGCTTAACCTAAGTTATTTGTAGGGTGTTATTGAATGGTTTTCATTGTTTTCCCAAAATTTTGTGTTTTTTACATCTTTGAAAATATTGTGGATGACAATTAATAATGCCTTTTAAATATGAATTTATTTAATTATTATAAGTATTCAAATCATTTTATATGTATTTCTTGTTGGAATTCCTTCTTTAATAAATTGCTCATTTAGTGTATTTGCCTATTTTTCTATAGAGATATTTATAATTTTTTTTAGTTAATTCAGAGTTATTTGTTTACCACAAATGCTAATATTTTATCTAGAAAATACCTAGGAAACACTCTTTGTTTAACTTTTTCTACTGTTATTGGTGTGCTAATAATTTAGTAAGATTTTAGAGCTTTTACATACTCAATTTCATTTATCTCTTCCTTTCTTCTTAGAAAATCTTTTCCCAACCCAAGACAAGTTAAATATCTATTTATAGGAACACAGTGAAGACCTGGAGTAAGACAGTAGCAATGAGATAGACTAAAGGCCAACACAATTGTTAAGAGGGTAGGACCAACAGCAAGTACTGTCTGATTGGAAATACAGCATAAATCAAAATGAGACGTGAACTAATGTCTGCTTTTCTGTCTTGAAAATATAGATAGACGTTGGTCACTAAGCAAGAAAACAAGCAGAACAATTTTAGAAACTAAGAAAATGTGTTTCCAGTGGAAAGTGATAGACTCAGAAAGCAATATTCTGAGATGTAGGAAGAATAGGAACAAACATTCACAGGCAGACACAGACAAAAATAAAAGACAAAACAACACGAGAAAAAGAAAAGCAAAAAACTTGGTAATAAAAATCTACAGAAGAATGTTAGTTGGGCTGTGAGTGGGAAGAGGTGATGCTAGGATTCAGACCCTGGAGGAATCAGGACAGGGATACAGGAGATCAGAGATCAACTTGGGAGAGAAGAAAATTAGTAAACACTGCTTAAGGGCCAGAATTTATGTTGAGAAATGTTACAGTTACTCTAAATTTTTTGAAAAACACAAAAAACAAAAACCTGTTAAACTTCTTCTGGTTTTGCACCTGGTTTAGAGAAGCTAAGTCTCTGTTCTCCAAAGACAGAGACTGACTCACTTGTCTTTGTTTCTAGCACTAGTGTTCCTATGTTCCTATTACTATGTTACATTTAAGTAGGATTTCAGCTTCCTACAACATTCACACTCAAATGTCAAGTGCATGTGAATGCAGGCTGCATCAATGTCTGCCACACATCTTCCTGCAGAAGTTGGCATCATAGTACTGACAGGGCCTTGTTATCTTTAGGTTAAAGTGGATATGTTATCATTACCCTATGCAAAGGAATCTGATCATTGCCCTCCGGATAATTTTGTTATCTTGCATTGCATATGTGATCATTACCCTGAGGGCAGAGATGCAATCACTGCCCTATAGGAATACCTATCATTATGGCTTTGCAAGTGGAAAAGCAATAATTAACTTGCACACATAGATGGGATCATTGCACTAGAGATAGAACTGTTATTGCATTTCCCAGAGAAATGCAATCTTTAGTGCGCAAAAGGCAATGTGTTAATTACATTTATGGTAAAGATATGCTCCTTATATTGCCCATAATGATGATATCAATTGCATTTCAGGTAGAAATTGGGATCTTTGCATTGCTGATAAACCTGTTATAATTACATTGCAGGAAAAGATGTAATCATTTCCTTGCATATGGTGCTTATGGAGATGGGATCATTATAGGACAGGTGGAGGTGAAATTGTTATGCTCTACATACACCCATTTTTATGACATGGCTAGTGGCTGAAGGTGGGACCCTTTCTTTGCTGAAAGGCTTAGCATCAATAGGTTTCAAAAGATGTGATTATTGCCCTAAACAACAATTTAGAGTCTCACTAATATTTTAAAATGTGAGTGCTACATTGAGAATGTAGGGGAATTGAAACACCGCTTGGAAAATCTAGTGTAGACTCCTTAAACATGAGAGGTCATGTAAGTTGGGAAGCCCTGAAGGATGAAGATCACCATGGAAGCAAGAAGCCCTGTCTGCCCCTAGCTGCTCCAGCCTTCTCAACTGAGCTGCCAGATTTGTGGATGACACCTTGGATCATTTAGGCCCACCAGAGCTGCCAATTGCCTACAAATACATGATTCAGTCCAGCTAATACCACACATGAAGCAAAGACAAGCCGCCCAGCTGAGCCCAGTCCAGATTAGAGAATTATGAGCAGATGGAGTCATTGTTATTTTAAGTCACTAAGTTTAGGGGTGATTTGCTACAGTGTAATAAATAACAAGAAAAATTGTGTATACTTTAATGATACTTAATCAATCAGTAGTGTTATGATAGCCTTTTCAATAGAATTGAAATGCTAACTTCTTCAATTACTATACAAAGCAATTTAATGGTAATAGCTACAACTGTTCTGAAATGATCTGAAGACACATGAAGTTGATGTAATATATAGTGACTCAAAATGCCAAATCACATGTCCACTTGAATAGTGATCACATCTCCATGGAAAATATAATAATCAAGATCCTTAACTTCTTCCTGAGTTGAATGATCACATTTACATTGTGAAAAGTTGAAATTGTTTATTCTGTAATTAGTCAAACTTAGGTTCAAATCTCAGTTTTGCTTCATGGTACCTGAGTGACCTTTGGTAAGTTGCTTTAACTCTTTAAATTCTTTTGAATAAATTGAGGAAGAGAATTACAAACTGATAGTGTTATTGGGAGAATTAAATCAGATAATTTGTGAAAGCATTTCCCATAATTTTGAAAATTTTAGCCATTCCACAAAAGTTCTTCAAAGCTGTATCTCATGCTTACTTCCTGACAAATTCCTTTTATTTTCCTTTGGTTCTTTTTCTTTTAGGGTGGTGACTAACATTTTTAATTCAAGTATAATTTATCCATCTTTGCATCCACATAATAATATAAAATATGATAGGTATTACTTCAATTATGTAAAGTGTATTAAATTAAGAAATAAATAGATAATCAAATGGAACTTAAGAGAAAAAATCAAAGAATGTCTGCTTACTGAGTTATATCACAAGATTTTCTTTTGGGATAAATCTTGGTCTTTGTGTCCTTGGAGAGTAAGATCCTCATTCATTAAATCAGAAACATGTGTGAGAGTTATGGGAAATGCTTTCACAAATTATCTGATTTAATCCTCCCAATAACACTATCAGTTTGTACTCACATTGCTGATAGAGGGAGTTTGGTTTAACATTGGTTTAACCACTTGAGGAAACTGTTTGGTAGTATCTAAATATACATCAAAGTTGAACTGACCTCTGGGTCTTATCCCTAGAAATTTTAGACCCAGATATATATCTAAGAGAAGACAAGATATCCTCTAAAAGCTATATATAAGAATTGTAACCCTAGTCATACCCTCTAAAACTAGAAATAATTCACATGTCTATCAACAGGGACATTATATATAAATAATTACATATCTAAACAATGGGTTGATATATGCCAGTAAGTCTGAACATATTATTGCTACTTGCTGTCATATTAATGACTCTCATAGACATATTGTTGCAGAAAGGAAGCCAAAACTTAAAAAAAAAATGCATAGTGCATAATTCTATTTGTAAAGAGGTCAAGAATAAGCAACTGTTATTATAATGATAGAAATCAAAATAGCAGTTACTTCTAGGTGGAGGGGCTGCTATGCAGGTATGTGAGGAAAGCATAGGTTGTTGGTAAAGTGCTCCATGTCTGGATCTGGGTGGTAACGAGGAGATGTGCCTACATAATATTAATCCACCCCACACTTAACATTTGTCTCCTTTACTGGGTGTGTGTTACACCTCTGTCAAAAACAGATTGGAAGGTACAAAGTTCTATCTCTGGGGCTCCAGCTGGGTAGGGCTGCTGAAGCTAGTTTTAGAGGCTCTAGGGATGTGGTGGATGGGGTGTCTCTAGGAAATTAGAGGCACTGCTGTTTGATCATTTTATCTGGACAAAGAATAGAGCTCTTGTATCCAGCCACAGATCCACACCGCCTGAGGAAGAGAATCTTCCAAGGAAGAGCTGCGTTTCTTAATATTCTTACCAAGAGGCTATCTCATTCTGACCTCCACTTGTGGCCTGTTTGGTTTATTTCTTATTCAAGCCTGAAGAACTTTCAGGACAAACTATCCAATCCACCCAAATGACACAGAGAAAAACCTGCTATTAGCCCCTTGTCACTTCCTGGGAAGGGGCCACACTACTGGACACAGCTGTGCTGCCCACTGGGGTCCTTGACAAAGCCTGGGGCCACACCAAACCCGGTGGTTCACTCCTCCAGCCTGTTCTTGAAGACAGCACAGGGATGTATGGACAGGATCTGGAGACAGTGTCCTGAACCCTGGGCCTCTGATCTGCAGGCCACTCAGATTTTTGAGCCACGCTTCAGAGCTGGCATTCTTGTGACCATCTTCCCTTCCACATGACCATATCCTCAGCAAAATCCTCCTATCCTTATGTAAATATTTCCTTTTGCCCATCCTGAACCCCTCAGGGATGCAGGCAGTCTGCCCCGCCCAGAAGCATTGACATCCAGAGCATCCTCTCCAAACCACTGAGGTCTCCTCTGGAGACATCTCTTTCTAGGATGGACGTTTGAAAAGTCTTCATTGTTGTTTACAGTGAGAGTGGTTGTGTTTTCAAGGAGGGGTACAGTACCTAATAGTCACATTAGCCTGTTTTAATTATTTTATTTTTCATTTACTGGTTTTCTAAATTTGGCCAAATAACTTCTCCCCTCAGAGTATCATTCACCTCACTGTCAGAATGAAGCGAGATAATATTTGCAAGGTTTTACCCAAGCAACTGCACAGTTCCAACAGACAGAAGAGACAGAAGTTGATTCATGCTTGAAAAGGAGATACTTTTTTTATTTGGAATTTTCAGGTATTAAAAGGGGTGGTCATGCATACATTTATCCCTTTACCTTCTAAATTCATTTATTCTCTTGTTTCTTCATCAAATTGATTCATTCCAATAATGACTTCTCCCTAAATTGCTCCATTTAGAAGCCTTGGGGGCATCTTCGCATTACCACTCCTGTTCATATCCTACATGGAGACACTTATCGATCCTGCTGGCCTTGTCCCTTGTCAGTCCCCCTTCCCACTGCTGGTGACCATATCCATGACCACTCAGACAATATGGTATTGGATTGCTGCCCTTACCATGGCATCCCCTTTCCCTCCCTTGATACTACAAATTACTTCTAGTCTCAGAAACTCAACTTTCAGGGTGTCATCTTTTTATTCTGCAGATCAAAATTTTTAATAATGTTTTCCTTCTTTCTAGCACTGCCTAACAACTCTGAAGACTACTTCAGTCCCTCCTTTTGGAATCATCTCTTGTTCCTTTAGCCTTCTATGCTCATTACCATAATTCATGAGCATTTTCTTGTTAATACATTGTCACAACTTATTGGCTCATGGGTGGACATCCTACCCAAGATGAGCCAATTATAATCCTTCCATGAAAATGTGGATTTATCATTAAAAAGGAATAGATATGTCTAAACCTGTGTTGCACTTAGAAAATATAATGGCCTGTGAGTAGCAGCCATTTCTCTGCATTATGAACTTGTAAATACAAAAAAAAATTAGAAGGTGAAGTAAATATCAATGTAACTGTGAAGTAAATATCAATGGGAATTAAATATTAATGTAAAACCAAGAGTAATATGCACAAATAGAATGAGAACAGAAAAAAAAAGACAGGATCACTCCCCATTTGGATTCTTTCTGAGACCTGAATTTTTAAATTGTCATTGGTCTATTTAAAATAAATTTTCCTTTTTGTTTTAAACAATTAATTTCTAATTTTTCAATCCAAGGACTCCTATCTATTTTAGGACCCACATACCAACTATCATTGATCGAAATGGTATTTAACTACACTACATTTTCATCTGATTATTTAAAAAACAAATCTGAGCTGGGCGCGGTGGCACAAGCCTATAATCCCAGCACTTAGGAGGCTGAGACAGGAGAATCGCGAGTTCAAAGCCAGCCTCAGCAACGGCGAGGCGCTAAGCAACTCAGTGAGACCCTGTCTCTACATAAAACACAAAATAGGGCTGGGGATGTGGCTCAGTGGTCGAGTGCCCCTGAGTTCAATCTCCAGTACCAAAAAAAAAAAAAAAAAAATCTGAAGAAGATTGTTCTAATATTCTAAAATGTTTGGGGCACACATAGTAATATAATTGAAACTCTCTTGACCTTTTTGATCTTGAACTCCCCTCTTATTTTATTGACCTCTCAGTCCAGCACTACTTTCTACTTCCTTTCTCTGCCTCTCCTCTTCTCATCCATGTTCCAAACACAAGTAATGTCCCAAAGAACTGCTCTGTCCTTATTCTCTTCTGTATTTGCAAGTTCTCCTTTAGTTGTCTCATAACTTCTGACGTCAACTACCATTTTTATATGAATATCTTCTGACCTTGACATCCTAACCTGTTCTTGTGCTCACACTGTTGACTCTGAGGGGCATCTTTACATGGATTCCCTTCCTGTACTTCAATCCTAAACTGCCCCAAACCATTGGTTTTCAACTGAGGATGATTTTATTCACCAGTGACATTTGGCAATATCTGGAAATATTTTTCATTATCACAGCTGTGGTGGGGCTGCTACTAGTGTCCAGTGAGTAGAGGCTAACATCTCAAAGGCACAGAACAACCCTATTATGATTTGGATATGAGGTATCCTCCCAAAGCTCCTGTATCAATGTAGGAATGTTCGGAGGTAAAATCATTAGATGGTGAGAGCTATAACTTACTCAGTCCATCCTAGTTTAAATGCCTGGGTGGTAACTGTAGGCAGGTGGGGTGTGGCTAGAGGAGGAGGGTCATGGAAGAGTGCATCTTCCCTGTGGCCCCTTCCTCTTCTCTCCCAGCTTCCTGAACCTGACATGAGCTGAGCAGCTTTCCTTTGCTGGGCCCTTCCCTCATGATGTGCTGCCTCACCTTAGGCCCAGAGCATGGTGTGAGTCTATGGACTGAGACCTCTGAAACTGTGAGTCCCAGATAAACTTTCTCTCCTTAAGTGTTCTTGTCAGGTATTTTGTCACAGTGATACAAAAACTGACTAAATCCACCCTTCATAATGAAGAAACCTCTAGACAATAGTGCTGAGTTTGAGAAACCCTGTCCTAAAACAAACTTTACCACAGCCTTCCTGTGTGTTTTACATCCTCCAAATCAGACCATTTTTATGTGTCCTCTGCCTGTTAATAACACCTTCAACCTCTAAATCACCCAGGTCATAAATTTCAGTAATCTTGGTTAATTATTTGTCAAGAATGAGTCACTCAGTATGTCTCCAATAGGAAAATAAAAGTAAATATTACTTCTAGAATACTTCTTATAAAAAGAGGGTTTCTATAGTTTTTTAAGTATAAATTTTATAACAATTAGACATTAATGCATAATGCATTCAAATATATAGGACAGCAAACAATTTAATTTCAAATAAGGTACTTATTAAAAAAGTTCTCTTCTACTCTTCTGAAACACACACACAGACACACACACACACACACTTGCTTATATCATATACATTATCAGACGTTCTGGGGACCACTGGTGTACTGCTGTGGTTTCCCCGCCCTGCACATCAAACCAAAGGAAACATGGTGCAACTTCTAATGAAGGCGACAAATGTATCCAATAACACAAGGATGAGAATAAAGTTCATTAGATGCTATAGGAGCTTTTTCCTATGTGCCTTGAAAGGGCCATTCAAAAAAGATGCAAGGAAAAAAGAATTGGTCCCTAGATAAAACCTCTAGTCAAGTTTTCTGGATGGGTTAACAACTCCCTATAGTTAATTGTCTGCATAACATTCATCCCTGTCTAGCATTTGTTACTATCCATTTATTTCTTTTCCGTTGCTTTCCACTGGAATTCAAGGCCTGTGATATCAGGGATCTAATCTGTTTTGTTAGCTGTTGCATCTTCAGGCTTAAAAGAGTGCTTTGTACTAAGCATTGCATTTGTTGACTTCAGGAAGAGATAAATGAATATGTGGATAAATAAGCATGTGAATTATAGAGGGAGAGTCCTGTGAATATCCATAGGTCAAGGGCTTCTGTTCACCTTTCAGATTTATGTATCAATAGTGTATTAATATGTATTCAGATCTATGCTTCACAATTCTATGCTAATTTACCATTAGCTTGTAACTTTGAATTACATATTATTACATATCATTACATATCATTAATTAGTAGTATTACATATTAGTAGAATTACATATCAGTAATCAGTAGTCATTGCTTGAGTTCCTAATTTATGCTGGGTCTTAGACTAGACTCTGGAAATAAGTAGTAGAGATGGACAACAGGGCCCTTGCTCCTAAGGAACCCCTGAATAACTGGGAAACAGGCATTAAATACATACACATGGGATGGGGTGGGGAGATAGCTCAGTGGTAGAGTGAGTATCTAGTATGTACAAGGCTCTGAGTTTGACTCAGGACACTTGGAAAAAAGGCTGGAAATACATGCATAAGAGAGTTCATTGCTTTGGAGGGAAATAATAAGACAATATGGGATTGAACAGAGGAATCTACTTTTGTCTAGTAAGTTCTGTGTCTATGCTTCCTGATGTATGAACTAAAGGTAACACAAGTTTCCTTAATGTTTTTCTTGAAAGGAATAATTTTCAAAAAGAGCTAAATTACTAAATGATCTAGATCAAATATTTGTTGTAGGAAAGATACTAAGTTAATGTTGATTCCATCTTTTCTTATTCCTTCTGAGTACAATAGCAGTTTGGAGCCAGCAATCTGGGGCTGGAGCTGCTCTAAGGCATGGAAACTCTTCCAGCTCCCCTCGCAACTGGAGCAGCAGCGTGGGCAGGCAAGAAGTCCAATCAACTGACTGCCCCACAATCCAAGGGCTGCAGGTTCACCGTACACAGTTGAAATGAAGGTTCTTTCAATTCTACTAAGTTAATTATTTGGCTTCTATTTAAATATTCTTCAAATGTTTCCTGGGATTTTCTGGATACTTCTCATAAATGACATGATACACTTGGGTGTGATGACCCTTGCCCTGTGTCTCTGACTTTCTAGAGGCTGTACCAGCCTCCCGATTATTCTTTGCATCACATCTTCTTTGCCAGGCAAGGTAACTGGCAACTGTGTGTCCTCTTTCAGAAGCGGAATCTATCTGGGTTTCCTTCACCAAGACTGAAGGAGGTGAAGCTCTGATGAGCAATTATGACTGACCCATCTCACAGAGACCACACAGTGGCCATTGCAACCTGCCTTTTGTAGAATTCCCTGGGCAAGTGGAGAAATTGAGAAAGTGATGTGAAAACAGTACATGAAACAAGTTTTTGTTGAACAATAGCCCATACTCAATACAATAAACCAGGAAGGTGTACAAAACTGTAGTGCGCATGATCCTAGGAGGCCAACTGGATTGGGATTGGTGTTTCAGTCTGGACAGAGAAAAGGAGGTGTCATTAAACTCCACATTTGAAGGAGGTGCCTTATGGGATGTCAAGGCCTCCTTGTTGCTCTGTGACCATGGTATGTCACTTACTCTCTATACATCTCAACTCCCTACTTGTACAACAAGGATGATAATAGCTATCATGTAAGGAAGAGATGCCATGTACTCTGCTTAGCACTTCACCTGCGTCATCTCATGTCCTGCTCCCAATGACACTATGAGATAGGCAAATTTAGCAGCTATGTTTTACAGAGGAGGAAACTGAGGGTTCAAATGGTTACATAATGCTTCCAAGGTTATAAGGACAGTGAACAACAGAGCTAGGAGATGAGTCTAGCTACTCTACTGCCAACACCATTCTGGAAATTATGGAACTGTACTGACCTCATAGACCTGATGTGAAGATTGGGTGCTAAATGTCCACAGGTGGAGGATCTAGTAGCTCTTCCAGCTGCTGCTGTAGCTATGTTCATCATCACTGAATAATTGTGGAATGATTCTTAGATCCAAGAAAGAAGAATATTAAATTTAGAGACCAAGAACATTACGTATAGAGAAAATAAATGGACCCAACTCCTTGGCAAGGCTGTAGAATAGGGCGGGTTTAGACACTATTAGCACAACCCCAACCTCTCCAATGTGCTTAGGTCCATGTTCACCTGACCTCAAACCATTCGGCTTAAGTGAAAGAGACGAGACAGAGAGACGCATATTGTGTAACCTCATTCATGAGAAGTATCCAGAGAAGGCACATCTTTAAAGAGAGAAAACAGATCGGTGCTTGCCTGAGGCTGGGAGCTGGACTGGGGATCGAGAACAAATGGACATATAGAAGGTTTATACATAATGGAAATTCTAAAAATCCAATTGGGTGATGGTTTTTACAAATGTGGAAATCTACATTGTTAACCTATACAATTAAAAGTGGTGATTTTTATGCTAGGTAAGTGATACTGCAATAAAGCAGTTTATAAAAAGAAGTAGCAACTAAATAAGAACCAGATTTTCAGTCAGAATCGGTTAACACTGCTAGACATGGAGTCATTTTTTCCCTCCAAACACAATTCAGATATAATGCTGTTTATTCCAATTAAACAATACACGTTTGGTTTCTCTTCAGCACGTGGTCAGCTGGTCATCTTGTTATTTTATTTCCTTCTGCATGCTCTAGTGGCACTTTGACTTAACGTCTTCATTGTACCCCTTAATTAGATTCTTGCTGTTTCCTTGAGGCCGTGTCTTTGATAATGTCCACTGTAAATTTTATTCTTCACTCTTAGACTTGATCAAGGCCACCCCATTTTAAATGTCTTATAGTTTGTCTGTGAATGTCAGGGGCACATCCTTGGCTCCCTTTTCCAAATTCATTACTGAAAATCTAGACTAGAAGCCCCAACGATTGATTCTAAAGGACATCAATTGCTCTCTTCCCCTCCCTAATAATGAGCCCTTCCCCAGAGGGACCCAGCCAACATTAAACCTCATAATGACAAACGGCGATGTGCAGTACCGTTATCACTAAGCCAATACCATTAAGGGCCAGTGTTTATTGACACTTCAGATGACTGGATGATGCCTCTCCAGCAGAGCTAATGAGGAGAACCTCTCCATTACCTCTTATCGAGATTTAGCAGCATCCACATCTACCCGATGAAGGTGGAAATTACTGGGGCAGCATTGACAGGAGCCAGATGCTGGCCCCAGTCATAATGCACACACTCAGGGAAAGATCTGTACACTCAGAGGTCCAGCTTAAAGGGACTTTTCTGTTAGTCTGTTGTTTGTGAAAGCCTGTGTCCTCAAACATTGCTCCGTTGTCCATAGCCTAGCGCAAATGTGAATGTGTTCATGGGTAGGTCCCCTGTCACTTGTTGTAGGCACAAAAAACAGACTTGAGCTCATAGTTCAAAGTCTTTTCAGTTCTTGGATTTCTTAGAATCCCACCACAGTTGTTGTTTACAGATGGGTCTATTTTCTCAACCGTAGTCATCCATAGACCAACTCGGTAGATTTATTCTTTCCATATACTTCCAGTATCATTAACTAGTTGCTTTTTTTTCCTGGAACTAATTAACATTCAACATTTTTATTTGTTTGTAAAAGAAATGTAATCTTACTACTATTAATGAAAGATTTTAAAACACATTAACTCAACATGTAATTATTAACTGCTATTTACCTATATCGTAGGCTTCTAAAACTTTTTTAATATTAACATAAGAATTTGTTTTCAGAGCAGCAATGTAGACAGAGAAGTACATTCTCCAACCCTCTTTGCAGTCAGGTTGGTCATGGATAGCCAGGTTCTAGCTACCAAGGTAAGAAATCTCTCAGAGGGGATTCTGGGAAAACTCTATTAGAGAGATATGAGGGGAGCGACATGGCTTTGCCTGTCCTCCTGCTTTTTCCTGCCCTGAAAATGCACACAATGTTAGCAGTGAAGTAGCCAGCTTCATCAGTGTGGCAGTAAGCATGAGGCTGATGGCCACACTTAACCTCATATAAATAGGAGGACTAAGTTCAAGAGATGTATTACATCACAATGGCTATGCAACTACAGCTCCTGAAGGTCACTATGGGAGAGGATTTTGTGTGTTCTCATCTCACACACACACAGAAAGGATAAGTGTGTCATGTAACCCATGTGTTAACAATCTCGATTTAGCCATTCCACAATATTTCAAATATCATGTTGTACACAATGAATACACAATGTTGGCCAAATGGAATAATCACGTAATGAGACTTTTTAAAACATAACTAAGCAGAAATCTCTATAGAGTAAGTTCTCTGGTTATTGAAAAATATAAATAAATTCACAACCTGCTTAAGAAAATTTTAAATCAGGTTTTCTGTTATGAGAAGTTAATAGAGTCCTAGTTGAGATATTTAATCATTATTCTACTTAAAATCACCTCAAGTGCTACCATTGGTTTAGGCATTGCACTTCGATAAGTGCTTTGCTAATTGAATGCAGTGTGTTGTAAATTGTGTTTTTTTCTTTAAGTTATTTATTCTAGTTAGGTTTACATGACAGCAGAATGAATGCATTTTGATTCATTGTACACAAATGGGGCACAAATTTTCATTTCTCTGGTTGTACACAATATAGAGTCACACCATATGTGCAGTCATACACGTACCTGGGGCATTGTTGTCCATCTCATTCCACCATCTTTCCTGGCCCCATGTCCCTTCCCCATTGACCAAAATTTCTCCATTATTCCCATACCCCCTCCCTCATTATGGATCAGCATCCACTTATCAAAGAGAACATTCAACCTTTGGTTTTTTAAGATTGCCTTATTTCGCTTAGCATAATATTCTCCAGCTCCATTCATTTACCTGCAAATGCCATAACTTTATTCTTTTTTTAATTCTGAGTAATATTCCTCTGTGTATATATACCAAAGTTTCTTTATCCATTCATCTATTGAAGGTCATCTAGGTTGGTTCCACAGTTTAGTTATTGTGAATTGAGCTGCTATAAATGTTGACGTGGCTGTGTCACTGTAGCATGCTGTTTTTAAGTCCTTTGAGTAGAGACTGAGGAGTGGGATAGCTGGGTCAAGTGGTGGTTCCATTCCAAGTTTTCTAAGGAATCTCCATACTGCTTTCCAGATTGGTTGCACCAATTTGCAGTCTCATCAGCAATGTATGAGTATGTCTTTTCCTTCACATCCTTGCCAACACTTATTGTTGTTTGTGTTCTTGATAACTGCCATTCTGACTGGCATGAGCAGTTTTGATTTGCATTTCTCTAATTGCTAGAGATGTTGAACATTATTTCATGTATTTGTTGATCGATTATATATCTTCCTCTGAGAAATGTCTGTTCAGCTCTTTAGCTCATTTATTGATTGGGTTGTTTTGGGGTGTTAAGTTTTTTGAGTTCCCTATATATCCTGGAGATCAGTGCTCTATCTGATGTACATGTGGCAAAAATTTGCTCCCAGAATGTAGGCTCTGTTCACCTCATTCATTGTTTCTTTTGCTGAGAAGAAGCTTTTTAGCTTGAATCCACCCCTTTATTGATTCTTGCTTTTATTTCTTGAACTTTAGGAGTCTTGTTAAGGAAGTCAGGGCCTAATCAGATGTGATGAAGATTTGGACCTCCTTTTTCCTCAATTAAACACAGGCTGTCTGGTCTAATCCCTAGGTTCTTGATCCACTTTGAGTTGAGTTTTGTACATGGTGAGAGATAGGGGTTTAGTTTCATTTTGCTGCATATGGATTTCCAGTTTTTCCAGCACCATTTGTTGAAGAGTCTTTTCTCCAATGTCTGTTTTTGGCACCTTTGTCTAGTCTGAGATAACTGTATTATGTGGGTTTGTTTCTGTGTTCTATTCTGTATCATTCGTCTACATGTCTATTTTGCTGCCAGTACCATATTCTTTTTCTTTTTTTTTTACTGTAGCTTTGTAATACAGTTTATGGTCTGGTATTGTTATGCCTCCTGCTTCACCTTTCTTGCTAAGGTTTGTTTTGGCTATTCTAGGTCTCTTATTTTTCCAAATGAATTTCATGATTACTTTTTCTATTTCTATCAGGAATGATATTGTGATTTTAATTGGAATCTCATTGAATTTGTATAGCGCTTTGGGTAACATGGCCATTTTGAGAATATTGAATCTGCCTATCCAAGAATATGGGAAATCTTTCCATCTTCTAAGGTCTTCTTCAATTTCTTTCTTTAGTGTCCTGTAGTTTATTGTAGAGGTCTTCACCTATTTTGTTAAATTGATTCCCAAGTATTTTTGGGGGGGGAGGCTATTGTGAATGGGGTAGTTTTCTTAATTTCTCCTTCAGAGGATTCATCATTGATGTATAGAAATGCGTTTGATTTACGGGTGTTGATTTTATATACTGCTACTTTGCTGAATTCATTTATCAATTCTAGAAATTTTCTGGGGAATTTTTTGGATTCTCTGAGTAAAGAATCATGTCATCAGCAAATAATGATAGTTTGAGTTCTTTTTCTATTTGTATCCCTTTAATTTCTTTCATCTGTCTAATTGCTCTGCTAGAGTTTCAAGGACTATGTTGAATAAAAATGGTGAAAGAAGGCATCCCTGTCTTGTTCCCATTTTTAAAGGATATGTTTCCAATTTTTCTCCATTTACAATGATGTTGGCTTTCAGTTTTGCATAGATAGCTTTTACAATGTTGAGTTATATTCCTACTATTCCTAGTTTTTCTAGTGTTTTGAACATGAAGAGGTGCTGTATTTTGTCAAATGCTTTCTCAACATCTATTGAGATAATCATATGATTCTTGTCTTCAAGTCTATTGATGTGATGAATTATATTTATTGATTTCTGTATGTTGAACCAATCTTGCATATCTGGGACAAAACCAACTTGATCGTGGTGCACAATCTTTTTAATATGCGATTTTGTATGCAATTTGCCAGAATTTTATTGAGAATTTTTGTGTCAATGTTCATCAGGGATGGATATTGATTTTCAACATAGTTTCTAATTTTCAACATAGTTTATGATTATCTTTTGTATTTCAATAGTTTCTGTCATGATATTTCCTTTTTCATCATGAATTTTAGTAATTTGAGTTTTCTCTTTGTTGATAGGGTGGTTAATGCTTTATCAATTTTATTTATTTTTCAAAGAACAGCTTTTTTGTTTTGTCAATTTTTTAAATTGTTTCTTTTGTTTCAATTTCATTGATTCAGCCCTGATTTTAATTATTTCCTGTCTTTTGCTTCTTTTGGTGTTGATTTGTTCTTCTTTTTCTAGAGCTTTGAGAAGTAATGTCAGGTGATTTGTTTGTTAACTTTTTCTTCTTTTAATGAATGAGCTTCATGCAATGAACTTCCTCTTAACACAGCCTTCATAGTGTCCCAGAGATTTTGATATGTTGTATCAGAATACTCATTTATCTCTAAGATTTTTTTTTATCTCCTCCCTGATGTCTTCTGTTATATATGCCTCATTCAATAGTGTATTATTTAGTCTCCAGGTGTTGGAGTAGCTTCTATTTTTTATCTTATCATTGATTTCTAATTTCATTTCCATTTCTAATTTCTATTATGGTCTGATAGAATGCAGGTTAGTATATGGAATTTTTTTGTATTTGCTAAGTGTTACTTTGTGGCATAATATATGGTCTATTTTAGAGAAGGATCCATGTGCTATGGAGAAAAAGTGTATTGTCTTGTTTATTTATGAAATAATCTGTATATGTCTGTTAATTCTAAATTATTGATTGTATTATTGAGTTCTATGGTTTCTTTGTTTAGTTTTTGTTTGAAAGGTCTGTTCAGAGGTGAGACAGCTATGTTAAATTCACTCAGTATTATTGTTGTGGTCTGTTTGATTCTTGAAATTGAGAAGAGTTTGCTTGATATACATGGACACTCTATTGTTTGGGGTATAGAGTTCTTTTTTTTTTTATTTTTTGGTACCAGGAATTGAACTCAGGGGTACTCCAATACTGAGCCACATCCCCAGCCCTATTTTGTGATTTTTTTTTTTTAATTGAGAGATAGGGTCTCACTGAGTTGCTTAACATATCACCTTTGCTGAGCCTAGCTTTGAACTCATGATTCTTCTGTCTCAGCATCCCAAAGTGCTGGGATTACAAGCATGTGCCACTGAGCCCGGCTTTTGGCGCATAGACATGATTGTTATGTCTTTTTGACATATGATTGCCTTAAGCATTGTGAAATGACCTTCTTTATCCCTTCTTACTATCTTTGGTTTGAAGTCCACTTTATCTGATATGAGAATGGAAACCCCTGCTTGTTTATGTGATCCATTTGAGTGGTACGTTTTCCCCCATCCTTTCACCTTCAGTCTATTGATGTCTTTTTGTATGAGATGAGTCTCTTGAAGGCAGCATATTGTTGAGTCTTTTTAAAAAATCCAATCTGCCAGTCTATGTCTTTTGATTGAAGAGTTTAGGCTATTATTGTTCAGGGTTATTATTTTATTATTAAAATATAGTTTATATTCCTGGTCATTTTGGTTTAGTTTTGGTTTTCAACTTGACTTGGTTTCTCCTTTGATTGTCTTTTCCTTTAGTGTAGTTCCTCCCTTTGCTGATTTTTATTGTTGTTTTACATTTCCTCCTCATGGAATATTTTGCTGAGAATGTTCTGTAGTGCATGCTTTCTCATCATAAACTTTTAACTTTTGTTTTTCACGGAGGATTTTTATCTCATCATCAAATCTGAAGCTTAATTTTGTTGGATATAAGATTCTTGGTTGGCATCCATTTTCTTTCAGAGCTTGGTATATGTTGTTCTAGGATCTCCTGGCTCTGAGGGTCTGGGTTGAGAAATCTGCTGAGAACCAAATTGGTTTCCCCCTGTATGTAATCTGAAACTTTTCTGTTGCATCTTTTAAAATTCTATCCTTATTGTGTATGCTAGGCGTTTCAATTTTAATGTGTCTTAGTGTGGATCTGTTGTAGTTTTGTACATTTGGTGTTCTGTAAGCCTCTTGTATTTGATTTTCCAATTCATTCTTCATATTCGGGAAATTTTCTTATGTTATTTCATTGAAGAGATTGTGCATTCCTTTGGTTTTTGTCTCTGTGCCTTCTTCTATCTTGATAATTTTTAGATTTGGTCTTGTTATCCCATAATTCTTGGACATTCTGTTCACAATTTCTTACCATCTCCATTGTGTGGTCAATGTTATTTTCAAGATTATGTATTTTGTCTCATTGCCTGAGGTTCTGTCTTTCAAGTGATCTAGTCTGTTGGTGATGCTTTCTCTTGAATTTTTTATTGGCTTATTGTTTCCTTCATATCAAGGATTTCTCTTTGGTTTTTTTTTTTTTTTAACTTTTTAAGAGTCTCTATCTCTTTCTTGAAGTAATCTCTTGCTACCTGTATTTGTTTTCATATCTCTTTGCCGGAGTGATCAATTATTACCTGTATTTGCTCTCTAATCTCTTTGTCAGATTGATCAATTGTTGCCTGTAATTGCTCTCTTATATTATTCTGTGCTTCACAGATCATTTTATTTATGTACATTATGAACTCTTTCTCTGACATTTCATCTACTGTGCTGTCAATGGATTCTATTATTGTAGCATCTTGGGTTATTTGGGGCATTGTCTTCCCTTGTGTTTTTGTGTTGTTCATGTGTCTTCCTCTCTAGCAGTGCTGATCTAAAGTATTACAGTTTCCCTATAATCTTGTAGTGTCCCTTCAGGTTACTAATACCTCACCTCTGGTGTAATCAGTCCTGCAGGGACCCTGGTGATGGTCTTTCCAGTCCTGGCTGTTGTCTCTAAACAGAAGTAGGCAAGGACAGACACATGTTGGTAGATGGGGGGCTGCAGTGGTCTCCTCTTCCACATATGTGCAGTCAGTCTCCTCCTGTAAGTTGTCTTTCTTGAGGGCATAGGTAGTTTTATTTGTTTTTTGTTTGTTTGTTTTCTTTCTCCCATCAGCAAGAGTTAAGTTTGAGAGGGTCTAAAATGGTATCTCTTTCCCTCTGAATATGAATTATTGATGAGCATCCCCTTTATTCTCCCTGTCACTGAAAAGTGATTTAGATAGTTATGGTATGGATTCAAATTTGTTCATATATAAACACAACATTGAAGGGCAAGTCTCTAGTTGATCTTCTATCCTAAACTGCTTCTCTTTATGAAGATGGGTATACATGAAGCTTTGTAGGTTGCTCCAAGTTACAGCTGCAGCTATTGCTTGTCTCTGAGGTTTAAGGAAGTTGATGCTATGGCTACTGCAGCCCTTGCTTGCTTTTAGTATAGCAAATGCAGAACCAATCTGCCAAGACAGCAGCAATTTGTGTGATCAAAGTTTCCAAGTTTACTATCTTTACCTTGTTTTATTATTCCAAGCAGTAAACATTTGGGCATGTATAGTTTTTCCTAAATGATGAATAATATAAATTCTTAGAAATATTCTGTAAATAAAAATTATAGTAACAGTAGTAGCTACCATTTATTAAGCTTATTCTTTATGCTAAGCATGCACTTTTATGTTTAATCTCTAAGCAACCTCATACAGTAGCTATCATTATTTTTATTTTTGTTATTATTATCTCAACTTTACATTTGAGGAAATTATGTCTTAGAGATACAAATCCCTTACCCAAGATATCACATCATGAATAGCAGAAATGAGAACTAAAATGCTTCTCAGTGTAAAACCAATGCCAGAGGTTTTAACTATTGCTATTGTTGATGTATCTGAGTGTAAAAGTATCCTGACATTTTTGTGTTGGTTAGTTTATATTAAGCATTTATAATTAAATTATTATAAAATATTGATGCATATTCATATTTTATATTAAGTCAATAAAACTCTTAATAACTCCTTAATAACATGAGCCAATTAACTGACTGACCCTAGGCAAGTTATTTATTTATATTTATTTACATTTAATTAACACTTATGGCTTTAACTATAAGCTGGGCTTCATCCTAAGGATTCTACAAGTATTACCCATTCAGTTCAGATTCTAATTCAATGAACTAAGTCTTCCACTTACACAAGAGAGGAAACAGGTTCAGACAGGCAGAGTTACTCAGCATACAGCAATGCAGCTAAGAATCTAGGAGCAGAGTCAAGGCCAAGGCCCACATCTGCAAATTGGGAAGACAGTATTGGAGAATATCTGAACTCTTGTCACCTTGGGCATTCTATGAACTGTGAATTTTGAATTTTTAGCTTTATTTGTGACCAGCTGGTTGGTTATATGGGGAATATGCTGCCACTGTGCGTAACTGGTTGTAATAGTCCTTTCCTACCATTGATATTTCCCCAGCTCAGCCATAGGCAACTTTTATGAAAATACATGTGGTGTGTTTGTTTGTGCATGTGTGTGTGTGTATTTCTATAAGTTCTGTAATATTTCTCTGTGTATTTCTGTAAGTTCAGCTTATGAACCATGCAGGTATAGCTGGTAAATAAGTTAGGAGACAAAGACCTGTGATCAAATGATTTCTTTGTGACACTGGTGAATAATATTCCTGATGAAATTTGGAGTATATTTGTGATAGGCCACAAACACCTCCAGGATCAAACACAGGAGATAGAAGTCAGATGACAACAATACAATTCAGATAACCTGACAATAGAAGTCAGATGGCCTGACAGTGTTTTGACCATGACACGATCTAGAACTTAACCACTGATCAGCTGTGGGCATTCAACTACCACAGATCCACCCATCCTTAGGAAGACTGAGAGTTTCTGTATACATGGAAAGTTACATTCTTTCTGGCAGAGCAGCCATACAGATTGCTTTCCTAGACCTTCTTGATGTATGCAGGGATGTCTCCTATATGGAACCCCAAATTCCCTGAGCTCCCATAGGATGCTGTCTTACTGGGCAAACAACTTTGTTAGTTATTATTGATGTCTGCTTAGATCCTTGTAGCTCTTAAAAGCTGATGAGCTTTGTAAGGTCTGGCATGTTGCATTATATGAACTCATTCTCCCTGGGGTTATTTCAGCAATACATTATTGTGGTGCTTGATGTTGGGTCTCTGCCTAGTTCCTCTTTAGCAGTCTGATGCCCTTATCTTTTACTTCTAAGGATCCTTGTTGCTAATGACTGACACTTCTGGAAGATTTCCCCTGGCTGGTGGGGGCTGCTTTGCCCAGATGCCTGGAAACCTATCTTTCCATGGAGGTGGCTCATTCTCAACAACTGATAGAGATGCACAATAGTACATCTTTGCACCCCTTTTCTCCCGGGCTAAGGGGTAGGGACAGAGGAGGAGCTCTCTCAGGGCAATTCATCCTCTAAAACTGTCTTTGGAATGACAACAAGGTGAGGCTTCTCTGGAATCTTTCTTCTCTATCCTACTTCCCTGATGCTGGATTGGTTTGTCTCACAGGAAGCCCTTCTAGTATATCACTCACATAGAATCCAAATGTACCAAGGGGGAAAGTGAAAGAAAGTCATAGGATTCCTGTCTTTAACTGCTGGGCCTCACTTTCTACTTTTGACTTGCATGAGTCCATCCAAAATGGCAGAGCTTTCTGACAGCCTCACTTTCATTTATCACTTTTCCCCATATCTCTACCAAAAGATAGAAACTCCTCTCATTGACAGTAACTAGCCAGTACTGCAGTTCCCACAGGAGAAGAATGGAAGGAAGTACAATGCTAGAAGATAGAGTATTTTGCACTCCCTCAAGAACCAGCCACTAACAGATGTAGCATTTAATTTTACCAGGATCAGAAAATAATCCACAATATTTCACAGTAAAATGATCAACTCCAAAACAAAGAAATTAAATATAGGTTTTAGTTAGAAACTACATTCCATGTTTGAGCAGGAAGATCAGATTGGAAGAAAACTGATTTCTGTGATTGATAATACATTTTCTCAAATATCACTCAGCATGGTAAGTATAATTTTTGAAGAATTCAGAAATAGATGGTACAAAGGATAATACTGTAAAGTGGACACATTTGAAACCTGTGAACTCATTCAAGAACTGACAGTGAAGCTTCTTGCCTCTAACCATGCAGATATCTAAAGATTTGGAACATTCAAGTAAATTTTTAATGCAAATTTTTGTGTTTCCTATCAGATGTCAGTTTCATTCTACATTTTATTTGATGTGTGAAACTCAGTGATCATTAAAAGCAAGTTTTCAGTAAGTGAACACATAAAATAAAAGTAAAAAAAGGCTCATAGAAGGTATTTTCCTTGCCCACCTACATCAACGTAGGTTTCACCCTGAAAAACTGAAGAATCAAATGTGCTGATATTTCAAAACTACCTTTTAATATAATAAAATATGACTTCCCATATATAATTTTGAAACTCAAATTATAGAAACTTTATAGGCAAAGCTATCCCCTCCAGAAACTGGTAAGATAAAAGAAAACCTTATTAAACATAAATTTAATTTTAACCCTTATCAACAAAAATTTACCAAGGGATCACTCAGGGTCCAAAGGATCTTATAAAATGGTAAATAAAGAAAAAAAACATATTGCTAAGGAGAACAAATCCCTTTCTGTTGGGAATATAAAGAAAACATTAAAGAAATAATAGATGATGCAGGCTATTCAGAATAGGTAGGGTTTGGATAGGTATAAAAATAGTGGCAAGTGTCTTTGCCAAGCAATATTTCCACAGGTTCATAAGAAAGAAAGGGTAGATATAATAGTCAAGGAAAAGCAAAAAGTTATCTGGTACTTGGGATATTGTATTAGTCAACTCTTTGTTGATGTGGCCAAAATACTTGACATGAACAACATGGAGGAGGAAAGATTTATTTTGGCTCATTGTTTCAGAGGATTCAGTTCAGGACTGGCTGGCCCAAAGTCAGAAACATCATGGCAGATGGGGATGGTGGAGGAAGTAGTAGCTAGGGTGGAGAGAGAAAGAAAGCAAGGAGCCAGGGACAAGAAATAGTTCCCAAGGGCAAACACTCAGTGATCTACTTCTTTCTTCTATACCCACTAACCTACAGTTACCACCAAATAATCCAAATTATTAATACATTAAATAGATTAGCCCACTGATGAGATCAGAGCCCTAATCATTGCCTAAAAGCTCCACCTCTGAACCTGGCTGCTTTGGGGATCATGCTTTCAACACATGGGTTTTGGGGGAACACTCCAGATATAAATCATAACAGATACTATAGAAAATATAAGGGGATGTTCTGGAAGGATAGATTGAAACTCTGGAAAAAGAATAAGATACTTAGTGAATCCGTGAATGCCAAAATGTATGGATGTGTGTATGTTGGATTAGGAAAAAGAGACCTCAAAGTTGAAATGCCAGGGAGAGTGATATAGCCAGGGCCTAAAGTGAGCAGAAAAGGCAAGTACATTCAGGTAAAAGTGGAAATCAAGGGAAACCAGAATTTCAGTACAGAAAGGAAAATCAAGGTGGTCAAGTGTTGTAGAAAGAACCAGGAAGAAGGTCAAAGCAAAGCAATTGGATTTGGCAGACAGGAAATCATTTGGTCAGCCAAATCAGAGTTTATTCTATATTGTCATGATTTGGGTTCCTCCAAAGCCATCCTTGCCATCAGAGTTTGAGCACTGTGAAATTGTTTAGGAGGTGACCCCCAGGAAGCTCAAAGGAGGGATTTGGAACCATGAAGCAGGGACAGAGAGTATACCAGTGAGCAAATAGAGACCTTCTGGAGGAATCTGAAGAATGTATCCAGAATCTCCCCACTGAAAAAGGAGTACAACCAGAGGATTTATTCGGTAACTTTAACCCAGGATTGGTTGGAATCTGTTTTTAGGGGCATTAAATCCCTTCTTCTCTAGACTGCCCTGCCCTGGGTAGAGCAGACGACAATGACCCTTCTCCAATAGAGAAACAGACATGAAAGTGCCTGAATTATGCAAGGAATCATCCACTGAAGCCTCAGATAAACTTTGAGGCAGGTGAAGGATTTGGAGTAGTGGTATAATAGCAACGTCCAGCTCCAGCAAGTCCTATGGACTTATGAATGGCATTTCATAGTTTAAGGTGGTGGCTGAAATTCCACCTATCACAGCTATTTTGTGGGCAGCAGAAACCACTTTCAGAGCAGTCTACTTCATTTATTCAACCTCCCTGTTAGTATCACGTAACATGTCATTTGCTAGGATTTAGTCATATGACCAGATCTTGCTGCAAGGGAGGCTGGCAATATTTAGCCACATGATTATTATTACACATAAAATGATGATTTTTTTTTTAAGGAAAGAAGAGTGTATAGATGTTGGGTGGTAGCAAGCAGTCTCTGCCATACCATATAAAAACATATTTAAGTCAGAGTTTTCATTTATTTTTTATTTATTTGTCATGATCCCACCCACAAAATTTCTAGTTCCTTGAAGACAGGAACTGTGCTGGGTTTACTGTGTTATTATTCAATGTGACTCATAAGTTGAGGTTCATTTTTCCCACAGCACAGTCTAGCCCACTTTATCCCTTTGGGTTTTCAAGAAAGGACATCAGTATCATTACTGAAATTAAAGGGAAGAGAGAGGATACCCAATAGCCTGCTAAAATAAGCCAGAAATGTATAAACCTCAATTTTGGGCTTTATCAAAGAAGCAGGTGGCCCCAGAAACAGAAATTGTGGGTTATTTGACACATTTAATTATTTAAAATAGCAGACAAACATACTGCATACAACTCCTTTAGAACAGAATTTCTTCTTCCTTTCTTACCATAAACTTGCCCTAACATAAACCTATGCCACCATCCTCTGGCCTCAGCCAGGTCAAGAGGTATTATTAAAAATGCTTTTCATGTTTTCATGGAAAATCATCTTTCATATCTACTAGTTTGGACTCAGTAGATCAAGATGAGACTGTGTGTTTTCATTTGTAGCAACAAGCATTGGAAAACCATTTGCATCTCAATACTTTTGTCTTCTTATTTTAAAAACAAGCATAATCATACTGCAGGGGTTTTGAAGGGGGGAAATATTTGAAAAGTCTCTGCATAGACCTTAGAAGAGTAGACTATCAGAATACAAGCTTTAAATCTCATCTTCTGTCCAAGACTAAGGAGAAGGCCAGCTTGATCTTGGGCTCATTTGACATAGGGAAATCGCTGTTGCCACCAATCATATCATGAGGAGCCTTTGAGATTCCTGAGAATTCCCATGGTCTTTCTCCCATACTCTTGGGAATATGGCCTTAATTTCCCCCAGAATGCAAAGGAGATCTCCAAATGACAGGTCCCAGAGGGAAAACCACCTAATGGTTTTTCCAAGCACAAGGAATCAATCCCCTCTCCATGCATATTCTGAGAATTAGCAGAGAGTGCATACATATTTCAGAGTTATTCTTAATACAATTATAGTTCATTTAGCCAGCAATTACAGTAATAGAAAGATTGGCAACCACTTCAAATCAGGTTTAAAGGGATTGATAGCCTGAACTGCTAATGCTTCAGTTTGTCCAGCTCTAGTATCAGACAGTGTGGCTTAGTGACTCCATCTGGTTGGGGGTGGACATTGGGCACTCCTACTGGGATAGATTGACTAATCATAGTGTCCATTTTATACTCGGACAAGTAAGTGCTCCTGAAAACTTCACCAACTGAGGCTGTTTAGCTTACCAGTGTAGCAGTCTGGATTCTGGCTTTTAAGAAACGATTATGAAGAAAGAAATGTGTACAGAGCACTACAGGAAAAAGGTAATTGTATAAGGCGTGGACAGACCTCTCCTGCATAGGAAAGCCCCATCCCAATGTTGATCTTCAAATAGTGTTTCACTAAACTTTATGGAAGCTTTTGAAGACAATTACTTCCAACTATGTCTCATCCTCGTAAATGAAAATCCACATCTGTTTCATTGTCTTTTAGATATTTATGCCCAGATATATAAATTCAAGTGGCATCTGGCTAGAAGACTTCGATGCATTATTGTTTCTTGCTAGCATATTTACAAAGAAAAATTGTCATATAAAAAACAGCAACAAGAACTAAAAACTAAAGATAAATAACCAAAAAAAAAAAGAGATGAAATACTCTCAGAAAAAAATGGGAAATTGAGCAGTATTTAAAGGTACATAGCGTAGGTTTAGGCCAATTAAAAAAATATGAATAAAAAAACACATAGCAGCTTGGTAGATCCTTTGCTGTGCAGACATCCAGCAACTTATCAAATTAACAAGACCCATAAGCAGTCTTACTTCTTTCTACCTAGAGATTTAAATCTACGTTCAGAGAAAATAAACAACTTAATAGAGTCTGGGGTGAATAGAGTCACTTAAGTGGAGGACATGTTGGAGACGTTCTCCTGCACTGTGGAAGGAAAAAAAGTTATGAGTATCATAAGAAAATGAACAAACAGACATTGAATAAAAATATAGAAAAAAATCATCTGTGAATCACTGAGCTCAGTGGCACTTAACCACTGAGCCACATCACCAGCCTTTTTCTGTATATTATTTTTTTTAAATATTTTTTCAGTTGTAGATGGACACAATATCTTCATTTTATTTATTTATTTTTATGTGGTACTGAGGATCGAACCCAGTGCCTCATGCATGCGAGGCAAGCGCTCTACCATTGAGCCACAATCCCAGCCCTTTGTGTATATTATTTAGAGACAGGGTCTTTCTGAATTGCTCAGGCCCTTGCTAAATCACTGAGGCTGGCTTTGAACTCACGATTCTCCTGCCTCCTGAGCCTCTGAGATTACAGGTATGTGCCGCTGCACCTGGCTGATTTCTACTCTTGGAGGATGTTTTAGGACAAAAAAGAAATAAAGTATGTCAGACAGGGAAAGAAAGATAAGGAAGGAAGACAAGAAGGGAAGGAGGAAGGAAAGGAAGGAAAGGTAAGAGAAGGAAAAAACGTCCTTCCTTATTCAGAAGAAAAATTAGTGCCTGCAGAGAAAAACAGAATTACAACTGACAAATAGTTGAAAAATAAGGAGAAGAAAGAGTAATTTTTCCAGTCATTGAGGCAGAAAAAAAATATGCTACCGGCATCATACTTCATTGTTGCAACATTGGTCTTTCTGTCACCCCTTTAAACATTGCTTCTATAAAATCCAGAGTAAGCTTTCTCCAGGAGAATTTGGCTGTGCTTCTACTCTGCTTAGATGCTTCCAACTTATCCACACAGTGAGTCCCATACTCCTACAGCTCCCAACTCCTCATGTCCTCAAGCCCCTGCAGCATATGCTCCTCAGTCTATTGTACACGTCTTTCCTACTTTCTGTGCCTGTTCCACTCTAACTTTTAGAACTGGCTTCATATTCCACCTCCTCCAGAGAGCTTTCCCTGCATTCCTTTCTCAAATAAGAACAAACCTCTATTTCCTGTACAGACCTCTCTTTTGGATCTTTTTTAGTGTGTTGACTTTTTCCATATTGGTTCTGCGTAGGTTTTCCCTGGGAGGTGAGTATATGTCCCAACATTTAACATGACATCTAGTGCTTCACACATGTGGGTTTGTGCTTGTTGACCTGAATAATGAAAATAGGTCATACATCAAGTGCAGAAAGAGAACTCAGAGTGAGAGGTGTTGCTTGGGAAAGTGAGGGACTCTACAGTTACACCTGATATTATGAAGGTCATCTGTCTTTGCTGGTTTTCCAGCAATTTAGGAAGTTTTTGGGCAGTAGTTCAAACTGAGTCCCTTACTCTGATTTTTCAAGCCATTTGAAAAGAAAGGAATTACAAACAAAACATTTCATTTTGAATTATTGTATCACTACAATAAAACAGAGAGATCCAAAGTAGACTATAGTAAATGGAGAGGTCCTGGGGCTAGAGTGAAGTACTTCTAAGAACTCTAATACCTACAGCAAAGGAAGCCAGAGGGAGGTAAGAAGAAAATGAAGTGAGAATGGTAATGTCAGGCCAGATCATGGAGCCTTGAGGCTTTTGAGGTATTTGACATTCACTCTGCATGAGACCTAAAGCAAGAAACCATGGCTTATGTTTTATTAGGATCACCCTGGCTCTCTTAAGTGTATAGGGACATGGTTAGAAGGAGAGAGAGCCGTTATTACAGATATCTAGCCAAGGGATGATGGGATATCAGGTACTAGCCATGAAGATAGGGATGTGGTTGGATTCTGACATGCTTTATGTATAGAGCTAATGGAATTTGCTGGTGGGTTGTCTGAGTTGGTGCTTACAGGAAGATCAGCTGCAGAAGACAAAGAACCCAAGCAAACAAAGATGAGCAGAGTGATGATAACAACCCTCTCATTCCCTATAATTCTAATAAAAATAAAAGGTACTGAAGTTCACATCCATTCATAGGCTATGCGCCTGACAAGATCAAAGACCCAGAGAGGTATCTGAAGCAGGAAAATTCTTCTCCCATGTATCAAAGTCTCTAGTTATGCCAAAGGACCTGGAACTGTGGTACCAATGAAGATAGCCAACAGATCAGGAAATAAGGGTCATTCTAAGGGAACTGTGGGAAGGAGTGTGGCTGCTACACAAGAGTGTGCTGAGGTCTAATACCTTCATCCTTACACAACAAAAACCAAATGACTTTTTCCAAGATTCAGAGTGTATTGGCAGAGGAGTCTTGACAAACTGGACCAAGTGAGCTAGGAGCACAGGAAGATAATCCTGGCAGCTGCAACTCATCAGACTGAAGAGCAGCTCCATCAAGGCCAGGATCTCCCACCAGCCCTTCCTGCTGGCTTCTGCTCCTCTTGCTCAGTCCTAATGTCCATCATCACTTCCGCCTCAAGTAACTGAAGTCCAGCCCCAGGCCATCTGGATCACCCCTATGCCAAGGCAATGCAGCGCACCTTCCCAAGGTTCCAGCAGCAGCAGCAACACAAGCGCAGTTACTTAACAGATGCCTCTCGTTCAGACACAAGCTCAATGACGCGAGATCAGGAGAGCACATTCATTCTGTATGTCGCTTCTTATCTTTGGCCCATACATTCATCACTGTCTCCATTTGGAATCCTCTGCTCTCTATTTTGCATTTTAGAACTTCATTCCCTGGGAAATCCCAGCCAGGTCCACTCAAACATGAGCAATAAACATAGATAGGTACAAACTTAGCCATTGCTTTGTTGGGTAAAATCTATATTCCTCATTTTCTGATTTGGTGCTCTGCATTCCTTATCTGACAGAACTTTTTTCAGTCTTGTAGTGAGGAAACTCAGGAAAGCTCTCAAAGCATTTAGCTAGAATACCTATATTGACTAATATATCTGTGATCATTATTTTCTGACCTCTAATCCATTCCTTTGGCCCACTGATCTGGATTTTGTCATTATAATCAAAAACAAGTTTTTGTAATTTTTAGTTGTTTACACTGATATTTCATATATATGTATATAGTCCATTTACATATACACATAAAATATACATGTGCTTATATGTTTAGGTATATTGTTTACCTAGTTGTATGATTACTCTCCCATTAAATGAGATAATTTACTTAACTCTAAAATTGTGGAGCATAATGTAATTAAAGATAATTTCTAGATAATTTTTTCATAACAATCCTATTTTACTGATAATACTTATTGACATTTGTTCTATTCAATCTTGTTCTAATTTTCTTTATCCCTCTAGACTATTTTATTTTTTCAACATCCCTAGGAGCTTGATAATAATATGCTGTTCGCTTCACAGATGAAGACACTGGAAATTGGTCAAAATAATGCAGGTATTAAGTGTTAGCGTTGGAACCAAATCTACATCTATGTCAGGTCAGATCCTGAGCTCTTTCACTATATACAATTAACTTACAGTGAGTGTATGTAAATCATTTTACCAGGTCTGGGCATGAATATAGCCCAACTATGTTTGCATTTATTTTCAAAGCAAATGTAGATAAATTCCAAATTCTTTATGAAGGAACACTTCAGAGTTGATCACAATATTTGAAAAACTTCTGAATGTGGTTATAAAAATAAAGAATCTGAAAATCCCCTTCTTTTCCAAATACAGGAAGTGGTTGTTACAGGTTCTTCTTTTACAGAAGTTTTTGTCTCAGCAACTAGAACTCTTGGATTGCAACATGTAATGAATCTAATGCCATTGGTCTTTCCAAGAGGAGAGAATGAGGAATAGGTTATTCATTTTGCAGAAGAAAAGAAAATTTATCTAATGTTGCTTCAGTAAGAAAGCTGTATTTGCAAACATATAAATGATATGTCAACAAGGAATCATATTTCTGCTATATAAGGTTAACTTAGCATTGAATTGTTGGTCCAGGTAATTTAGTGCACTTTATTTTGGTCCCATATATCTCAAGTTGTCATTTTGAGATTGTGTCCTGATAAAGACTTTTCTTAGAAATGAATCAATACTCAGAGGTTCTATCCTACCTGATGCTGAGACACGCACCCAATGGAATGAAATAGCAGCCTCTGCTGAGACCTTGTTGAAGTCCCTGGTAAGAGAACTTAGTGGCGGGTAACTAAACCACAGACTACTGTATCCTCACTTTTTGATTGCACTCCAAGATAATACTCTTAGAAACACACTGAAAAGAGAAAAAAAAACTGAAATTGCACACCATGTTATTTTATAGAGCCTAACAGGAAGATCTTATAGTTTAGACTATGCTGACATTCATTCATGTATCAATTATAAGAGAGTTTTACCAATTGCCAACCCCTTATATGTTCCACATTATTAGGGGACATTGCCATGCAAACTTCTTGACTGATATGTCTATAACCATTGTTCTCTGATTTCTAATACACTCCTCAGTCCCTACTAATTTTGTTATGCAATTGGAAGCAGGCTTTATGATTTTGTTATTGCAATTGGAAGCAGGCTTTATGATGCTTAGTTGTTTACCCCAATGTGCCATTGTTCTTTGGTAAAAAGAATCTTGATTTTGAATTGAAAAGACAGGCACTTTGAATAAAAAGAACTACATTTTCCATACTTCATTGTAGTTAGGTATCACGTGTGACTAGTTTCTGGCCAGTGAGAGGTAAGCATTTGTGTGGTGGTGGGGCACACAGGCATGCAGCATGTATGTGTGTGCACATACACTTGTGTGTATGTGTGTGTGTGAGAGAGAGAGAGAGAGAGAGGGAGAGAGACATGCTTGCAAAAACTGTCAAATGAGTGCACAATTGTGGAAGTGCTCCTTTGTGCCCTTCTATACTTACTCCTACTCTTTTTTGGCTGTTTCCCAGTAAACCCTATTGCTGGAAATGCAGCAACCATCTTGGAAAACAAAGTATCAAGAAATTTAACTATGGTAACAACAGAAAGATAGTATCCTGCATCCCTGATGCTGCCAAGATGATGAGGCATGCCTTGGCAGCCTACTTCTTAATATTTATATGTGTCAGAGAAATGAACTCCGTTGTTAAGGCTACTTTTTTGTGAGGTATTCTAACAGTGAAAATCACAGCTTAACTGGCTTGAGGTGTAAAAGAACAGAATTCAAGACAGGCAAAGACACTGATTATTTTGGAAAGAATTCCTGGAAATAGGAGAGTTGCAGAAAAGCTGGTACCATGCATCTGAGTATAGATTCTTTATGAATACTTTACTGACCATTAAATTACACATGCACATGAAAGACCACAGAGGCCAGTAAGAACATAGATAGAAGTAAAAGAATTTTCTACTCCTAAAAGAAAGAACTGCACTGTATGAAATTTACTGGGATTTTAATTTGTATTTTTACCTAGCATACACTGAAGTGGTAGAATGCTAAAATCTTACTATCCTAAAGTGAAAAAGGAGAGTGTGGAGCTTGCAAGGCAAGATGGAAATGCATATAGTAAATATTGATAACAGAGAGTCAAAGAATGGATGAGTCCCAAAATCTATATGTAAAGTCTGTTCAAATCCTTGGCTGAAAGCTAAATTATGCAGTTAAAGGGAATACCCACAAATGAAAAAATGAGACTAAAAATGCAAAACCAGGAAACTTTAAGAATGAGCAGAAGTAACAGCTGATGCTGGTTATGGGACACAGAGTTAGCAGTTACAGAACATGCAAAGTCACTATCTGTTACAATATTTTTAATCTTCAAAATGAATAAACAGTATTCAAATTAACTGAGTTATACAGCCTACAATATTTATCTTTCAACCAAAAATGAGTGGTCATACAGAAAAACAACTGAAAATAAACCATATACAGAAAAAAGGAAGTCAGTAGCATCTGACTTAGAATGTGCCTGGTGTCAGATTTGGTGGAAAAAGACTTTAAAAAGTGGTTATACATATGTTTCAAGAATTAAGGAAACTCTAAATAAATGAGGAAACATGTCCCAATAAAGGAGAAGATAGCTAATATAATCATAAAAAAATGAAAAATAAAAAAGACAAAATGGAAAATCTTCAGCTAAACATTAGAATAATTCAATGAAAAAATAAATTGCCACATCCAACTAAAAAGTACAGAAAGGAAACAAACAACAAAATGAAAAGGTAGCTATGGATTTAGAAAAAATATTTGCAAGTCATCTATCTGTTTGGAGTCAGTATCCAAAATGTAATAGGAGTACACAACTCAAAAGTCAGAACCAAACAAGAACAACTGAACCCCAAATAACCCATTAACATTGGACAAAGGATCCAAACAGATATTCTTGCAAAGAAGACATGAAAATAGTTAAAGGATGAATGAAAAGATACTCGAGATCACTAATCATCAAGAAAATGCAAATTAAAAGTAGAAGGAAGTATTGTGTTCCACCTGTGGCATGGCTGTCATCTGAAGGGCAAGATGACAAATGTTGGCAGGGCCTGGAGAAAAGGAGGCCTCCTGGGCCGTTGGTGGGGATGTGAACTGATGCAGACACGTGGAAGCAGCAGGGGGATTCCTTAAAAATTGAAAATAGAACTATCATGTGACCCAAAATCCTTCTTCTGGATGTGAACCTAAAGAAAAAGAAATCCAGATGTAATTCACAGAGAAATTATTCCTATTAGCCAAGGTATGGAATTAATTTAAATGTCCATTGATGAATGAATGGATAAACCAATTTCTATGTCAATACACACATAGACACACATGCACATTATTTATACATTATTACATGCATGTATCATGTATGTCTAATACCAGAATTTCTTTATCCATTAATCTGTAAAAAGATGATTAATATATGGTGAAATGTATGTGTAAGAACAGTAAGTAGAACAGTGGATACCAGGTAAGGGTGGAGGGATGAAGAGAAGCAGATGAAAGGGTACAAGATAAGAATTACATAGGAGTCAGTCTAGCCATCTAATGCACAGCATTGGAAACTTAGAACTATACTTACTTATATTGAATGGTTTATTTGGGCTGTTTTTAGCACATACCCACATACACAAAGGTACTATGGAAAGTGATGGGTAGTTTAATGAGCTTCACTAAAGTAATCTTTAAACAATATATATGTTTAACAAAACATCATGTTGTACACCTTGAGCATATAGAATAAAAAAGAAAGAAAGAAAGAAAGAAACCAAATTTACCCAATGGCAGATTTGAAAGAGCAAAAGGTGAAGTATTTTAACAGAAATTGGAGAAATCAAAGAACAGAGAGAAAGAAACAAAATTAAAGAAAACAAATAAGCTTTGGAAATTCACAGTGCAGCATTAAAGAGTACATCACACATGTAGCTGGAGAGCCCAATAAAGAGAAGGAAGAGAAAGAAGCAAAAAGTCCATACTTGAGTGAAAATGATGGTGAAGACCCCACATTTGGTGGGGAAACATTGGCTTATAGAGTCAAAAGTCTCAAAGACCCCAAATAATACAAATGTGAACAAAACTACATCTGGGCACAAGATGGTCAAACTCTTGAAATTCAAAGATGATAAAAATACCAAAAGCTGTGAAAGGAACAATGTTGCAATTAATGGCTGATTTCTCCCTAGAAACAAAGGAAGCAAAATGATAGAACAAAATAATCAGAATGATGATTAAAAGTATCCTCTCAAGAATTCTATTCCCTCTGAAACTACTCTTGAAAAGAAGACGAGAAATACAGATGTTTTGATGCTAATGCTTTTTGCAGTAATTTATCACCAGCAGGGGGAAGGAACATTTTCCAACTTAGTTTAAGAGACTAGAATTACAAAAACACCATAAACAAAAAGATAAATTGAAAGAAAACTATAAATCAATAATTATGATGAACACAAATGCATAAATTTTGTGGGTTTTTTTTTTTCAGTTTTTTGTGGTACTGGGAATTTATCCCAGGGGATCTTTACCACAGAGCTATATCCTCAGTCCCTTCTATTTGAGTTTGAGACAGAGACTAAGCCCAGGCTGGCCTTGAACTTGCAATTCTCCTGCTTCAGTCTGCTAAATTACTGGGATTTCAGGTGTGCACTACCTGAAATGTAGGTCAAAATCAAGTAATGAAATTGAAGCAGCTATCAAAAACCTTCCACCAAAGACAAGTCCAGAACTGGGTAGATTCACAAGCCAAGTTCTTCCTGACCTTTAAATAAGAATTAATGTCAATTCTCTTCAAATCATGACATGAAACAGAAAACGAGGGATCACTATCAAATTCATTCTATGACCAGTATCACCTTAATACCAAAACCTGACAAAGACACAACAAGGAAATAAAATTTCAGGCTATGTTCTTAATGAACATAGATGCAAAAATTCTTAATAAAATATTGGCAAACCACATAGAAAAACACATTAAAAAGATAGTGCACCATGATCAAGTGGGTTTCATTTCAGGGATGCAAGGTTGGTTCAACATAGAGAAATCAGTTAATGTAATCCACCACATGAACTGACGTATGGACAAGAATCATATAATTATCTCAATAGGTGCAGAAGAAGCATTGGCAAAGTGCAACACCAATTCATGTTTAAAACACTGGAGAAACAAGGGATAGAAGGAAATAATCCAAACATTGTAAAGACTGTACATAAAATGCTTAAAGCCAGCATCATACTGAATGGAGAAGAACTGAAATAATTTCCTCTAAAAACAGTAACAAGACAAAAATGCCCACTCTCACCACTCCTATTCAACACAGACCTTGAAACCCCAGTTGAAGCAAGTAGGCTAGAGAAATATATTAAAGGGATACAAATAGAAAAAGAACTCAAATCATCTTTATTTGCTGATGACATGATCCTAGATTTAGAAGATCCAAAATAACTCTACCAGAAGACTTCTAGAACTAATAAACAATTTTAGAAAAGTAGCAGAATACAAGGCCAATGCACATAAACAAATTGCTTTTCTATACTCCAGTAATGAACCTGCTGAAAAAGAAATTATAAAAACTATTCAATTCACAAAAACCTTGAAAAAATACTTGGCAATTAATTTAATGAACAATGTCAATGACCTCTACAAAGAAACTACTGAACATTAAAAAAAAAATTGAAGAATACCTTAGAGAATGGAAAGATCTCCCATGTTTTTGGATAGGCAGAATCAATATTAAAAATGCCATACTACCAAAAACATTATACAAATTCAATGCAATTCTCACCTATTACCAATGACATTCATCAAAGAACTAGCAAAAGCAATTCTAAAATTCATTTGGAATAATTAGAGAACTACAATTAGAATACAAGACCAATGCACATAAATAAATTGCTTTTCTATACTCCAATAATGAACCTGCTGAAAAAGAAACCTAGAATACCCAAAGAAATCCTGAGCAAAAAGTGTGATGCTGGAGGCATCACAATTCCAGACCCCAAAATATGCTACAGAGCTATAGTAACAAAAACTGTGTGGTACTGGCACCAAAACAGACACAAAGACAAAGGAATATAATAGAAGACACAGATATAAACCCACATATATGCAATTATCTGACACTAGATGAAGGTGACAAAAACATTTGTTGGAGAAAGATAGTCTTTTTAACAAATGGTGCTGGGCGAACTCGAAATGTGTATGTATAAGAACTAAACGTGACCTCACCCTGCACAAAAGTAATCTTGAAGTGGATCAAAGACCTAGGATATAGATCTGAAACTCTGCAACTGCTATAAGAAAATATAGGTCCAACACTCCAACATGTTGGCACAGGAATTGACTTCCTTAACAGGACACCTAATGTGCAAGAAATAAAACCCCAAATCAATAAGCATCAAATTAAAAAGCTTCTGCACAGCAAAGGAAACAATTCAGAATGCGAAGAAAGAACCTGAAGAATGGAAGAAGATATTTGCCACTTGCTCCTCAGATAGGGCATCAATATCCACAATATATGAAGAATTCAAAACACTTGACACCAAGAAACAAATATCACGATTAATAAATGGGCAAAAGAACTAAACAGAAACTTCTGAAAAGAAGAAATAAAATTGGCCAACCAATATATGAAAAAAAATGTTCAACATTTCTAGAAATTAGAGTAATGCAAATCAAAATTACATTCAAATTTCATTTACTCCAGTCAGAATGGCAATTATCAGGAATGCAAATAATAATAAGTATTGGTGAGAATGTGAGTGGAAAGATACATTCATTATTAGTTTAACTGAAAATTACTGCAACCACTCTGGAAAGCAGAATAGAGATTTTTCAAAAAAGTAGAAATGGAACCACCATAGAACCCAGCCATCCCACTCCTCAATATGTATCCAAAGACTTTAAAATCAGTATACTACAGTGACATAGCCACAGCAATACTGTGTTTATAGCAGCACAATTCACAATAGACAAACTATGGAACTACCCTGGGTGTTCTTTAACTGATAAATGGGTAAAGAAAATGTGGTATATACACACAATGGAGTGTTACTCAGCCAGAAGGAAGAATGAAATTATGAAAGAATGAAATTATGGCACGTGCTGGTAAATGAATGGAACTGGAGATTATCATGCTCAATAAAACAAGCCAGCCTCAGAAGGACGAAGGTCAAATGTTTTCTCTTACATGTGGAAGCTAGTCCAAAATAAGGAAAGAAAACAAAGAGAGAAAGAGAAAGTGTGAAAGAGAAAAGGGAGCAATTCCATCAAAAAAAGAAGGCTGTTGCCTTAGATGAAGGGGACTGAGGGGGAAGGACAAGAGATGTGGTAAGGGAAGAATAGAGGAATGAACCTAACCTAAATTTCTTATGTACATACATGAATGTACCACATGCATGGTATATCTCATCATCATGTGCATTCATAAGACACTAACCAGAATTTAAAAAAAAAAAACTAAAAATAAATAGCAAAAAGATTAGTAGAATAGAGGACATGGAATAGGAGAGGGAAGAGGAGAGGGAAAGGGGAAATACTGAGTACTGAATTTGAGCAAAATAGATTCCATTCTATTTTATTTTTGCTATGTATAACCAAAAAGGATGTAAAAATAATCTATTTTATGGAAGAATTTATTTAATTTTTAAATTTTTAGTGCTTACATTTAGATCTTTGATCCATTTCAAGTCATTTTCTGTATCCAAGGTAAGGTAAGGAGTGTAGTTATTTTTTTCAATATAAATATTCAATTGTTCTAACACTATTGAAAAGACGAGCTTTTATCCATTGAATAAACTTGTCACCTTTGTCCAAATTAATTAAATAAAAAATGTGGATGCATTTCTTGGCTCTTTTTGTTTGATTGATCTCTCTGTTTTTCCTTAGAACAATGCCACAGTCTGGAAATCAGATAGGGTGATTGCTCCTACTTTGTCTTCTTTCAGAGTTTCCTTGGTTATTTCAGGTCACTTATATTTTTTAAAAATTTCAAATCAGCCTGCCAGTATCTAAACAAATCTTCTATTATTTGGACTAGAATCACATTCAGTCTATAGAGCAATTTGGGTAGAACAGATATCTTAGTGACATTGTGTTCATATCCGTGAACATAATATAGCTCATCATTTATTTAAGTTCTTAATTTATGTTTGGAATCATTTAAGGTCATCAGAACATTAATCATATATATTATATATATATATATATTGCTAGAAGTATCCTATTTTATAAATTTGGATGAAACTTAAATTAATTTTCATTTTTCATGTTATTTCCAATTTATTATTGGTATACATAATTGATTACATATATATTACCATTCATTGTACAAACGTATGTATTTTTTAAGTTTTTAGTAGTGTTTAATGATTTTCTTAAGTTTTTCTGTATATATTAAAATTAATATATACTTATATATTAAAATTATGTATATATTAAAATTAATATATAAAATTAACATATATTAATATATATTCTGTATATATTAAAATAATATATAATTTCTGTATATAATTAAAATTTTCTGTATATATTATGTTCAGTATAATCCATACACATTTATTTGGATTTTACTAATTTAATTAATTTACTAGTATATTTATTTATTTTTGTTATTTTGTTAACAGTAAAGCTATTAATTCTATGTAATGTTTTATAGTGAGGTAGAGTTTATTTGCTTTTAAGAGCAAAGAATTTAGTGTTTCATTACTATTATGTCATCATTGTCTTTGTTTTTCAAATTGGAAAAGTTCTTTTCCTAGCTTCTGAGGTTTATTATAAATGATGAATAGTTGCTAATTTCACTCTATGCTATTTTTGCATCTACTGAGATGATCATATTGTGACCTACGTTGCTTAATTTTATCAAACTAGCCTTGCAAACTTTAGACAAAATCCTTCTGGTTATATAAAATAGAGGTTTTCTATATCCTCATAGTTCAATTTGAGTAGGTCATATGTCTCTAAAAATTTCTGAATATCTTCAATATTTTCTAGCTCATTGAAGTATACATTTTTGAAAAAAATTCCTGATGATCCTCTGAATTTCAGTGGTGTCTGTGGTGATAATTTCTTTTTCATCTCTAAATTTATTTATTTGAGTCTTCTTTTTATTTTTGTTAATTTGTCTAAAGATTTATCAATACTGTTTTTCTTTTAAAAAAACATGAATCCTTTGTATTGTTTTTTATTCTCCATTTAATTAATTTCAGCTCTGATTATGATTATTTCCTATCTTCTGCCAACTTTGGTGTTGGTTTATTCTTATTTTTCTGGGACCTTGAGATGTAATGTTAGATAATTTATTTGGTTTCTTTCTTTTTTAATGTATTAACTCAATGCTATGAATTTTCCACTTTGAACTGGTTGCATACTATTCTAGGGATTTTGCTATGTTCTATCATTATTCCTATTTGTTTGCAAGAATTATTTTATTTCTCCCCTGATTTCCTCTCCTATTCATAATTCATTCATAATTCAAAAGTGTATTACTTAATCTCTAGATATTATAGTGGTTCTTTTTTTTTCTCTTGCCACTGATTTCTAATTTCACTCCATTATAATACTGGTTCTTTTTTTTCTCTTGCCACTGATTTCTAATTTCACTCCATTGTAATCTGATAGGATCAAGAAATATCCATACTTTCTTTGTATTTGCTGAAATTTGCTTTGTGACCTAAGATGTGATCTGTTTTAGAAAATGTTCCATGTGCTGCTGCAAAGAAGGTGAATTCACTCACTGAGGGATGAAATATTCTATAGATGTCTGTTAGGTCCATTTGTTTAATATTATTTTTTTTAGATCTGAAGAATATTTAGTTTAAGTCCAGATAATTTGCCAAGTGGTGAGAGAAGTGTCACCCAGTATTCTTGTATTGTGGTCCATTTGACTAAATATCTAGAAGAGTTTGTTTTATGTACATAAATCTAACTTTGAGGCATAAGTATTTATAATCATTATATATTGTTGTTGATGATTTCCTTATTCAGGAAGAAGTGACCTTCTTTGTCTCTTCTGATTAATTTTGGCTTAAAATCTACTTTGCCTGATATGAGAATAGATACCCTTACTTGTTTATGGATCCAATGTGAATGGTTTATCTTTTCCCATTCTTTCACCCTCAGTCTATGAATGTCTTTGCTTGCAAAGTAACTATCTTGCAAACAACATATTGTTGGGTCTTGTTTTTTAATCCAATCTGCCAATCTATGTCTTATGATTGAAGAATTTAGGCCATTTACATTCACTGTTATTACAGAGAGATTTTATTTCCCATGATTTTGATTTATTTCTGATATTTAATTCAGATTTTGTTTTCCTTTGATTGTCTAGTCATCAAGTATAATGCATCCCTATAGTGGTTTTCATCTTTATTTTTTCATTTTTTTCTTCACAAACTATTTCATTGAGTAGAGTTTGCAGTGCAGGCTTTGTGGTTATGAATTATTTTAGTTTCTGTTTGTCATGGAAGGTTTTTATTTCATTTTCAATTCTGAAGCTTAATTTTGCTGAATATAGTAATCTTGGTTGGCATCCATTTTCTTTCAGAGCTTGGTATATATTATTCCATGCCCTCCTGACTTTTGGAGTCTGAATTGAGAAATCAATGGAAATCCCAATTGGTTTATTTCTAAATGTGACAAGCTGTTTTTCTCTTGCAACTTTTAGGAGTCTATCTTCTGTATATTAGGCATGTTTATTATAATGTATCTTGCAATAAATCTATTGTGATTTTGTATATTCAAAGTGGAGTCCTATATGCCTCTTGAATTTCCATTTCATTCTTAAGGTTTGGAAAAGTTTCCAGTATTATTTTATTGAAAAGACTGTGCATTCCTTTAGTTTGTATTTCAGAGCCTTCATCTACCCTTGTTTCTTAAAATTGATTTCTTGAGGTTGCCCATTACTCAGACTTTGTGAACTTTCTGGTTATGGTCCTGTAACATCTTTTTTTTTTTTTTTTGGCACTGGGGATTGAACTTAGGGGTACTCAACCATTGAGCCACATCCCTAGCCCTATTTTTTATTTTAATTAGAGATAGGGTCTCACTGAGTTGCTTATTGCCTCGCCTTTGCTGAGGCTGGTTTTGAATTCATGATCTTTCTGCTTCAGCCTCCTGAAACATTCTTTCTTTATTATTAACTTTATTTTCAAGATTATATACTTTGTCTTCAAGGCCTGAAAATCCATATTCAAGGTGATCTAATCTACTGGAGATGATTTCCATTGAATTTTTAATTTGGTTTATTGAGTCTTTCATTTCCAGGATTTCTGTTTGGTTCTTTTTCAGAATCTTTTTTATTTTTTAATTTTTTTTAGTTGTTGATGGACACAATGTCTTTATTTTATTGCTTTGTATGTGGTGCTGAGGATCGAACCCAGGGCCTCATGCATGCGAGGCAAGCGCTCTACCGCTGAGCCACAATCCCAGCCCTCTTTTTCAGAATCTTTATCACTTTATTGAAATGACTTTTCACTCCCTTTATATTTTCTCTAATTTCAATCTTTCTAAATTCTTTGTCTGACATTTCCTCCATTGTGATGTCAATGGAGTCAGTCATTGAAGTGTTATGGGCTTTCTGAGGTGGTTTGTTCCCTTGCTTTTTCACATTGCTTGTATGTCTACCCATCTATTGGGATGGTTATTGATTCTTCTTTTAAACAAGAGACTACTTCACGAGCTTCTTTTTCTTATAAGCCCTGGGTTGGATGAATATCCAGGAATTAGTAGTTTAACCCTTGTGTGGATTCTGTTGATTCTAGTATCAGGTCCACTTTGAGAGATTCTGCTGAACATTATTTAATACAATCAATTCAGAGCCAAGCCACATACTACCCAAACTTATGAAAAGCAAAAAAAACCAAACAAACAAACAAAAAAACTTATTGATATTATTTTCCACAATTCCTTTAATCCAGGCATAAACTTGTAGTAAGGTTCAGAAACAGGTTGAAACAGTTATTGAATGTAGTAAATATTGTTATAACATCATATGAGGGCTGAACGGGGGAAGAAGAAAGATTGGGCAAAGGAGTAAGAATAAAGAAAATATGGAATAGAATGAAAGAGACCAAGGTAAAAATGAGAAAAATGGGGATGCTGGGGTGTTTGAGGTAGTGGCAGACAGTGTGAGAGAAAAAAGAGGAGATAAGAGGAGCACATATAAACTAGGGATAGGAAGACAAAGATAGGAGAATGATTCCAAATAATGCTTTAAATCATTAGAATAAACATGTTCACATGAGTTGAAGGTACAATAGTGGCTATTAAGATTGACATCAAGAGTTTTTTAGAGTAACCTATGCCAAGATGAAGAAAATTCTTTCTGAATGTTGTTTTGGGTTTCATTAGGATTTGGGGCATTTAGAAGGTGTCTGTCATTCTTTGGATTTGGAATCCCTGTTGAGGTATTGGGACACAGGAGCCACTTCCCTAGTTGCTATGGACCTCCCACTGGCTGGTTCTGGTCAGTCAGCTCACGGGCCTGTGGCTAAGTGCTTGGGGGGTGTGGTGTTTTGTCTATCACTTGTTTACATTGTGTGCAGAGGTTCAGGCTGCAGGTGCTGGACTGTGATTATGATTATTGTGGGTCACTGTGTATCTCTTCTCCTCTATAGTCCTTTTTGTGGTTGTGTAGATTCTGGTGGCTGTTAATAAGCTCAGGTCCTGTGGTCGTGCATTCTTTGTGAGTGATCTGTGCTGCAGAAATGTTCCCTCTGGTCTATGCAGCTCACTGAGGTACTGTGGTCACTGCTGAAGAAAGGGACCCTGCCAGTTCATCTGGGTTTAGTTCCACTGCCCCAGGTTGTGAACAGCGAGTGATGAGATGAGAGGTGGGGGCTGTTGCTTTCTATTGCCTTGGGCCCAGGCAAATTTCTGCCCTGAATGACCTCCCACTGGCTGTGGTCATGATCTGGTCACTTTTTCTTTAAGCTTCCTGAGAACTTGGCACCTTCTTGTTACAGCTTTCTGCCAGCTGTAGCCACAATCTTGGGTTCCATACCTCTATGCTGCTGGAAATTTGGGCAGGTTTCCTCTGGTTCTGCCCCTCACTGGCCCATGATCTGGGAGCAATCTATCCAATTTTCTTAGGACTTGGGCAACCTCCTACCATGTCCTCCCCTAGAGGGTGGTAGCTGCTGTTGCAAGGGCTCCCCTTTCCCCTTTGCTCAGTGCCAAAACTGTCTTGCTGCTTAGGTCTGAACTCTGACTTCCACCACCCCGAGTTGCAGGCATCTCCTCTGCCTGGAGAGAGTGGCTGGGTGGGAGGAGCACTTCCTGTGGGGCTGGTCTACCCTGTCCTCTTGCTGGTGGTAAGGAGAGGGATTTCAGTGACTTTGTCTTTCCAGACAAATTCTCAAGAGAACCTACTACAGGGGTGCTCTACTGGTCACCTATGGGCTCCACAAAATGGCTGTGGTGCCCAGCTGGGCTTTCTAGGCAGGACTTGGTATTATACTACTTAATCTGACTCAAGGACACCACAGGGTTCCAGACACATTTTATTTTTTCTAATTTTCCTTTTGAATGCTATTAAAGGGGTGAGCTTAAGAGTTCTTCCTTGAGACAGGAGAATAGCAAGTTTAAAGCCAGCCTTAGCAAGGGTGAGGCACTGAGCAACTCAGTGAGACTCTGTCTCTAAATAAAAAACAGGAAACAGGGCTGGGGATGTGGCTCAGTGGTTGAGTACTCCTGAGTTCAATCCCTGGTACAAAAAGAAAAAAAAGAGTTCTTCCTTGGCTCTCTTTCTGTCTCTGCTGGCATACCACTCTTCTCCCACCCTGGTCTGGATTCGTAGTGAAGGCACTCATTCTTTATTTTCTACTCCCGTCACCAATCCTCAAGTCTTTCCAGGTCTCAGACTTTGTAATAGTGGGTCTTAGCACATGTATTTTATCACCTATCTCTCACATCTGTGGTTTCTTCAGTTTTCTTTCTGTGCTGTGAAGGGATTGGGGACCATGGCTTGGCTCCTTCCTGCTCTCTTCCCCTCTTCTCAAGACAGATTCTTTGTGGTGCAGGAGAAGGCAAAGATGGGGTGCAAATACATCATTATAGAAATGAGAAGTTGGGCTACAAACTGGCAAAGATGTTTGCCTTGCCTAACATCTATCTGTTAAAATATATCTATTTCTAGACACTTAAAGAACTCTGCAAACTCGATAGTAAAAAGACAAAAAAAAAAATAAGTTTTAAAACTGGCAAAAGGCTTTGAAGAAACACTTCAACAAAAGCAAATAAGAAAAAGCAAATGGACAATAAAAACATAAAAAAAGATATTTAACATTCTTAGTCATCGGGGGCATAAAAATTAAAGCCACAAGGAGATACCACAATGTAACCTTTAGAGCAACTATAATTTAAAAAGAGTAAAATTTATTAAAAAAATAAAACCATCTTGGTGAGGATGTGAAGCAACTGGAGCCATCACACATCACTGTGGGTATGTGAAATTGCCTGACCACTTTGGAAAACAGTTTGGCAGTCTCTGCTGAAGTTAAATATACATTTATCATATGACCTGGCAATTCCATTCTAGATGCTTATGGAAAAGAAATGAAAATATATATCCAAACAAATATTTCCACAGTAATTTTAAGAGTAACTGTATTGCTAATAGCCAAACTCTAGCCATAGTTCAGTGTCTCCCACAGAGGGGTGATAAACAGATTGGGCTAGATCCATATAACAGAGTCATTCTCAGACTGCACCTACTGATCATGCACGAACATACAAGAAGCTCAAAACCATTACCCTGAGTTACAAAAAGCAGACATGAACTCATGTAGATTATACAGTTACCTTCATGTGTACGTCTGGATAGGAAAAAAAACACTTTAAAGTAAGAAAAGACAGACTTATCGTTGCCTGACTCTCAGGCAGGGCAAGGGGATTGACTTAAAAAGGGCATGGAGAAACATCTTTGGATGGATGAATAATGTCCCGTGTCTTAATCATGGTGATAGTTAATGGAGTGTATGCATTTGACAAAGCCCATTGCATTCTACATATAAGATGTATGTGTTTTGTTTCATGTAAATTTACCCCATTATAACTTATTAAAGAGAAATCTCCTGAGAAATATTATACTTAATTTTGCAGAATTAGAATTTCTTAAATTGAGGGCAGGGAAAGAAAAGCTGCCACCATCGCTGTTTACCGTAATGTTGAAGATCCTTTCAGTGAGGAATATGAAAAAGTAAATGAGATTTAGGACTTTAAAGGCAGATGCAAAGTAACAACAGTCATAGACTTGATGATTTAACTAGAATAATTTAAAACAATCTGCACATGAACCGTAACAATGTATAAAAGGATTGCACACCATGTAACACCAAGGTCAAAGGACAAAGGTCAGCAGTGTTCCTGAATCAAAATCTTAAAAAGAAAAAAAAAAACAGTTAAAATATAACCCTATTCAATAATTAAGTCATCTATTTTAATATTAGCAAAATTCTTGTTTCATGCCTGGGAATATATCTTTTAAAGGTACCAACCTTATGGAGAAAAAAATTAAAAAAACCTTTATCAAATTATGAAATTGAGGACTGAGTTTAAAGCACAGGTGTTTTTTACAAATCAGGAAAATATAACTTTTTAAAAAAGTAATTGTGAATCCCTATGTTGTATAATACTACAAAAATAAACTTTAATCTTTTTAAGACTCAAGTGTGAAAATAGAAAACTTGAACAGTGCAGGAAGAATATCTTGGTAGAATAATATTGCTTCTCTTTGGACTCACCACAGATGCTCCTACCACAGGACTTTTGCACTTACCATTCTTTCTGCCTGTAATCATCTTCCTCAAAATTCCCTTAATACCCTATACTCTTTTCTCCACCAGATGTCTTTTGTCATTTTTCAATAGAACCTTCTCAAACCAGCCTGTTATGACATGAATACCCCTTCCCCTGCAGTGACTTTCTTCATACGCTTACCATTTATACTTCTTACCATTACCTGAAATATTTACATTCTTTCTGGTGGCAAAGGCTTTTCTTTGTACACTACTGCATCTGAAAAGTCTAAAATAAATATATTGCTAAAATACAAGAAAAAAATACAAACACTAGTACTTGTTAAATTTGAATTATAAGTTTTAATAGATCCTAATTTATTTAGTAATCGGTATATGGTTGTTCGTTGTTTTCTATTTCCAACGTGTCTGTGATTCTAATTAAAACAAGGAATCATGTAAAAGATTACAAAGATATTTCCTATCCAGGAAATAGGTTAGTGATACTCAGAGCATTATGGACATTTGGACATCTGTTTTTTAAAAAAAGAGAGAGAGTCACATAAGAAAATGATTGGGCTTACTTCTGGAAAAATAGATAGCAAAAAACAATCAAGCAAGACCTATTTGTTAAGTAGAAATATATAAAGTTTCTAAACTTGAAACAGAAGTTACTTGAAAGTCAATAGCACTCATGATACAATTTGTAACCCATGACTGTTAAGCTACATACAAGTTATTTTGAGATCCTAAACAATACAAAAAAATACAAAAATAGTATATATATTTTTAGTGAAGCCATAACTCTAATTCCTTTGGAAAATGATTAATGTTCTTAGACAAATCTAAAGTAATCATCTTTAGAGTTCTTAAAATGGAAACTTTGGGAAGCCCTTAGATCACATGGTCACAAAGATATCAATCACTTCTGTTAACCAACCAATAACTAATGGGAACTTTTAAATAGAAAAAAAATCCCATTGACAAGGAACCCACAGCACACAGTTTGTGTGCATGCACAACCCCAGCACTGCAGATGAACCACAAAATACAAACAACAGCAAGCACGGGTGCTCAAGATCGAAGTGTTCAACTTCAGGTGTTCAAGATTACCTTCCCAGTATCTGACATGTCAGGTGCTTAATGAATGAAAAGAAACACCTGAATATGTGCAGAGATTTAACGGGTCATTTACTGGAAGATCCAATAATAAATTGCATAGATTATCACCAAAATGATGTAGGCATCAATGTAATGAAATTCCACTGGAATCTGTGAACCATGTATAACCTAACCTATATCAAAGGAACACTTAGAATCTGTTGACAACATATGAAGTTTTTGGTTTACCAGTTTGAAAGAGATATTTTAATTAGATAGCAACTGAAAATAATATTATTTTGGATCTCTGTTTTCATATTCATAATTGTTAGTCATTTTAATGAATTGAGTAGACTTCTTACATAGGAAAAAAATCAAATAATTAAAAATAATTTGGACATGCGGTGTCATTTTCTATTATCTTAATAGAAAAGCTTTAAGTATGATGTTAGTCATTACTGTAAGAAAAGCGTTTTTGAGATTGTTAATTACTTTTCTATTTCAAAACTACTCATAATACATTTTATTATTATTTGTTACTGAATAATGGATTTTCTCTTTCCATTATTTGTCTCTCAACATCCCTTAATAGGATGTTTTCTTCTATTTTCAGTAACTCAAATGTCATTTCTGTTCTCTGTCTGTGTTTAAATCACCAGCTCACTAACTTAACTGGAAAACCTATCTTGTATTGCTGAAATAATTTATATAATCTAGAAATTATCTGTTCAAGATTAAAATTCTCTGTAGGAAAAAAGCAACGTAATTACACTAAAATCAGGTATAAGTAACTTAAAGACAATAAAAACATAAAAGAGAGAAAAAATTGTCTGTTTTATAGAAATAAATACAATTCACAATATTGATATTATAGTTATGAAATTTTATGTGCCAAATAATATAATATCAAACTATATAAAGCAAAACCTATAAGCGATAAAATGAGATGATGGAAAATAAAATTATACTAACAACCTTAAACATAATAATCTGTATATAATAAATATGTGGATAAGAATAATTTTCACTTATAAGAACCTTCTAGCATCACTATTTATTACAGTGATAAATTTAAAAGGCACAGTAACAGACGAAACATTAAGTCATGATAAGTCAATAATATAGAATACTATGCATTCTTTAAAAACCAAATTCTAAATGACATTTAGAGAGATGGAAATACTATTGCAATACCATTTTAATTATGATTGCTTGGAAATTTTAAAGCTACAGTAAACTATGAACAAATGAACACAATAAACCACCCAGAAATGATAGAATCTAACAATTTCTCATATTTGTCTTATTTTACATGAACATAGTATTGCTATCACACACACATATGCACACACACAAAAACACAGATCCTCAGGACCTCTACTGGTTTCATTTTCTTGTCTCTTTCTGTTCTGACAATCATTCACTTTTCAAAAATTAGTGTATTGTTGTATTTTTAACTCATTCTGTATATTCAAATGCAAATATAACTACAAATGATATGTAGTGCTGCTTTGTGACTTTTATTCAATCAACGGTAACATGTTATAGCAATGGCAACTATTACTCAGTTTGACAAAATCACTTTTCTGAGGTCCAGTCACATTGGAGCATAGTAGCTAGAGATTTAAATAGAGATGATGTAGTATTTAGTGTTTTCTGCTTTTTCCTGACATCACACTCTCATTTCCAATTCTCTACCCTTAACTAAAATAATACAATTTTGCCTTTATACTTTTTCTTTTGAAAATCTTTTTTACCCATATCTGGTCCTGTGTGTATTCCAGAATTTTCTAAGATATGTAATTAGAAGCAAAACTACCAGGCCCTGAGGGCTGTCTGTTGTCAGTTTTCTGTGTTCTACTAATTATTTTCCAAAGTGGTCCTACCAATAGACACTGCAGGGTAAAAATGTCCCCTTTCTTTGCAGCAAGGAAAAGTCTAGATATGTCTCACTTTGTGACTTTTTTCTTCCATCTGGATGGCAATAAAACATATTTCAATGTTACGTCAATTTATACATTTTCTCACTTAGGGTTGGTCCCAAGACTCCCAGTTCTACAACACACCCCACCCCTCTTGAATCACAGGAAGTTACTTCCTTCCATTTTCCTTTTGGTCTGATTTAAAGTAAGTGAAACTTTATGGTAAAACTTGATAATAATCATTTCTGTTTTATGGACTGGGAAAATATTTTTTTCCCACACAATGAGACTTTTTTAAAAAAAAATTTATTTGTTGTTTCATTTATCAGTTCTTAAGGTTTTCATTATGGGATGATAAAATGTTTCCATCTTGTCTTTTGAGTCTTATACTTTCTCTTCATCTTTAAGACATTTTTACCTTGAGAGAGTAAAAACCTCACCCTCTTAGATTGAATTTTTGTTTTCACATTTAAGTTTTAATCTGCATGGAATAATGTATTTCTTTTTATTAGTATTTTGACATTTATTTAGCATTCTATACTGTAGAACTTTTAACACTTTTTAGTAACTTTTTAAAAATGTTTATTGCATTGTGATTATACATAATACTAGGATTCATTTTGACATATTCATAAATGCATACACATAGTTTTCTCTGTTTCCATTCCCAGTTCTTTTTTTCTGCTCTCCTTTCTGAAAACAATATATTTCTTATTAGCTGCTTGAATTATTTTACAGATACAGAGAACAATGACCATAATCTAATGTACTGAACATTTTCTTATTTTCCCCAATTTCAAAATGTCAGCTTACTTGCAGCAAAAGTTGGCTATGATCATTTTATTTACCATTATTTTATAATATTTTAGTTGATCAAGCCCATTGCCTCTCAATTTTATTCTTCTACTCTCTATTAAAATTCAGAATTACTTTGATTTTTAAAATATTCTTTTATTTAAAATTTAGAATTAGTATGTCAAATCTCATTGCAATTTTGGGGGCATTGCATGAAACTCATTGATAATTTAGGGGACAGCTTATATTTGGCATGGCTCCTTTTCTAAATTGCTTCATAATTAGTTTACAAAGATCATTTTCAAAGAAGTATTTATTCCTACATGTCTAATTAATTCATTGTGATTAAGAAAGAGATTTTAAAATGCATTTTTTTGCTGGTTATTGTTGATATATAGGAATTATATTGAATTTTAGGTAGGCGTCTTATTGTTCTGGACTCCTGTAACAGCATTAAGAAAATGCAAACAATCACGTTCTGTAAATAATGACAATTTAAAGACACTTGTCTTTCTCATCACCTTTCTTTTTACTTGTCTTGTTTCATTGGTTAGAAAAAAGATTATCATGTTGGGTAGATTTGGTGATGATAGTTATTTTTGTCTTTTTCCTGATTTATTGGAACCATCCTGTGTACTGTGTGGTATGTTGACAGCTGAAGTTATTAGGTCAATATACTTGTTGGGTTAAGGAATTTTTTTGTTCTGTTTTGTTAAACCACGTTAAATCAACAACATTTGACTTTTTCTCTTGCTTTACCACATTCATTCAAACAAATACATTTCTGTTTTCTCTTTTAACCTGCTAAAATATTGGGATATTCCCAAATATTGATGCATCATTACATATCTAAGATATCTGAGGTACACATCTCTAAGGTCTACTTGTTTATAATTTTAAGTGATATTTAAAATTTTGTATAAAATTTTGAATTCTGACCTGCTAATATTTACCTTGGAGTCCTGCATGAATGTTCCAAAATCTGATGGACCTATATTTTTGCCTTTTTGAACTTTCTTAAGTCTGATATTGGTACTTTCTCTTCTCCTAAAGAGAGTAAAGAAACTTTCCTTATTTCTCTATTTTCTGAAGCTATTTGTAAAAGAGAGAGACTAGATTTTCTTTCACTTGCAGAAAATAACTAGGTGTGGCAGCTTCAATATTTTCTGACTAAAAATTTTAAGCTTTTATTATTAATTTAATAACTTTAATGGAACTCTTTTGAGAATGGTTTTGTTTTCTTCTTGATTAAGTTTTGGAAATTTATTTCTTCTATAAATCTAATTTTATTTAATTTTTCTCATCTATCACTACAAAGTTATTCCTATTATTTATTTCTCTACATTGCTTTTCATAATTAATTTATAAATTCCCTACTGTGTTTACTTGATCTGTGTTGTTTATTTTTCTGTAGTCTTTTCTATAGAAACTGTTGACAATTTTATTGACCACCTCTAATACATATGTATATTTTTAAAAATTCATTGATTTATGATTTTCTATTACTATTTTCATTCCTTTCACCTTCTTTTCTATATCCTTTAAAGTCTTTGCTCTTAGTTAAGCCCTTAACTCATTAATTTTGAATTATGTTTCTGAAAGTATTCCATTCAGTATCTATACTTCTTTTTAAATGTCAACTTAGCTGCATCCTATAGTTTTTGATATATAATAATTTTATTTTCATTAATTTCTAAATATCTCTTTAATGATAGCATTTCCTTTCTTTTCCTTTCCTCTTTATCTCTGATGATTACTAAACACTGCAAAGTTTATGATGTTTTAACCTTTCAATTCTTTCAAAGCTCTTGATCAATTGATTTGCATCTGCTCCCTTAACCTATGAGTTTCCCAACTGCAAGAATTATCTTCATTTAATCTCCTGCCTCAGGCCCTGGTATAGTCCTGAGCAGAAACCATAGACACAGATAAATAGTTGTCAACTCCTTACACCCATTCAGGCTTTGATTCATTTATACATTCATCCAATCATTTAATAAACATTTCTTGACTCTCTAAAGAGAAAATGCTAGGGGATGTTGTAGCATGCAGGCTGGTTATTCTCTGGATATTGTTGGCATCTAGAAATCTGGGACATGATCTCAGCTATTTAATGAGGTAATTCAAATACAGACACTACGCAGATGACATTTTTTTCTGTCATTATTTTCTCTGAACCTTTCATTTTGTTATTTTGGCTTCTGGTTGGCTGAATCAGAGTCCATATTATAAATTAATGATGCAGTATCATGTTGGGAGGTGAAAGGAAGAAACTGGATCCCGTTAGCTTCTCTCTTTGCTCGGATGCACATATAAGGTTATTTTATTTAGTTGGGTTGTTTTTCACTCTGCTGTCATTGGAATCAACTAGTTTTTCAAACCACTATCATTTGGACACAAACTCAGATGAAAAGAAACAAAAATATAAGTCAGGCATGGGCCTGGGCAATGGTATTTTGTCAAAGATTCCCAAATGATCCCAGAGTTTTCTGAGGCCTATGACAGCTGAAGTTATAGCTTACTGCCATATTTTACCTCTCCCTGTTAGGTTTGGTTTATTATTTCTTATTTGGTTTTGGGGGGGAATCAAATGGGGTAGAGACTGAAAGTTGGACATATGAAGAGGGAAGGCATTGGGGAACAGGTTTATAAACTGCCTGTATTTATTCCTGCCTGAGATGAAGAATGGACCAATCTCAGCATTTCCCCCATCTGAGAACCAAGAAGCTGCAGATTAGAACTGGACAGTGTCCATTTCAGGTGGACAGGTGAGGCCCTTGGGGTGCTTGTCTCTTTTTTTTTAATATTTATTTTTTAGTTGTAAGTAGACAGAATATCTTTATTTTATTTTTATGTGGTGCTGAGGATCGAACCCAGTGCCTCACAGTGCTAGGCGGGCACGCTACCACTGCGCCATAACCCCAGCCCCAGGGTGCTTGTCTCTTTATGGTTTTAGAGACCGTGGAAACCTAAACCAGCTCTTCAGTGTCTCCCTGACCACCAGTGGCAGGCGGCTGTGGTCAAGCCATGAGGATCAATATGTAAAGAATAATTTTTCGTGTTTCTTCTATTCTCACAACAGGACTCAACTCCAGAATACAGAGATATGGAGTTTATGAATACCGTAGCTTGGGGCCAAAGGGTGAGACAAGATCAGGGCTGTACTGTCCTTGGCATCTGACCATCAGAACTTAATCGATGAGCCTCAGTTATAAACAAATAAATAAAATTCAATGGGGTAATAGACATTTTTCAGGTTAAGCATACCGTATCCAAAATGCTGGGGGTCAGAAATGTTTCAGATTTCAGTTTTGTTTTTTTTTTTTCTAGATTGAGTAATATTTGCATATACACAATGAGATACCTTAGGGATGGGACTCAAGTCTAAACACAAAATTTTTTTATGTTTCTTGTAGACCTTATACGTATAGTTTGAAAATGACTTGATACATTTTTAGTGTTCTTGTGTTCTGAGTGTGCTCCATCACATGCAGTCAAGTGTGGAATTTTGGGGCTGTGGCATCATGTCAGCATTGAAAAGTTTTGGATTTTGGAGCACTTCAGATTTCAGATGTTTGGTATGGGGAAGCTCGACTTGTAAGTACTTTTATTCATAGCAACATTTGTAACATAAGGTGTTGACCATCTAGATTCTACAAAAGAATCACTAATCAATCTGGACGTAGCTATCATCTGCAAATCAGACTCCTCATGCCTTACTGCAGGATTACAGGATTCCTTTCCTGCAGCACCAACACCTGGGGTATTAAGAGTTGTCTTCCATCAATGAAATCACTTTTTGAAGGATCCCTTCCAATCAATGACTATACCCTTAGGTAACCTCAGTCTCACCAGATAAGAGGCCTTTTTGCTATCCTGTTGCAGAGAGGGTGCATTTTATGGAGGCAGTAATTTCTGAAGAGTCAAATCAGTGTTAGCAAAAGCAGAGTATCATCATCTGGCAAAATCATCTGGCAGGTGTCGATTTCTTCCAAACAATAAATCCTGTCATCCTTCTGAATCACTATTGGGGGAAAATTTACAAAATGCTGTCTTTTGGGACCAAATAAGGCCAATTAGAAATAACTGGAATTATATCCAAATAATTTCTTCTAGTTGTGACTAAAACCCTTAGTTGAACTTTCTGGACTTTTATTTAAAAAAATAAATAGCATCTTTCTACTTATGTGGCAACTTGAGGATATCCTCTCATAACTAATGTAAACAATTCTGTGACATTGTTGAGTCTAGGAAACTGAAGTCTCCAAATTATTCCTCTAATAAGAATTTATAAACTGTCACCCATACCACTTCCTCACCATCACCCAAAGAAACACATGGCCTGAACAATCAGAGAATTACAAATTTGAAAGGGGCGGGGGGATGGAAGCCCATTTAACTCAATGAAATACCAGTGAAAGCCACCCTTTCTTCTGAAAATAATGCTTGTTTTCCAAGGACTATTTTGCAAGTAGCATAGGTCTCAGCAATTTAGAAAGGTCTATGCATTCCAATACATTTTAACTTTATGTTTGGCATCATTTCTGCATCGAGAATGTTGCTTTTTTTCTCAGATTTCAAAAAGATTGTGTTATTGTCATGTGTCAGTGAATTTATTCCCAAGGTACCTTAGTTGGCTTTTTTTTTTTGGCTGCTATAACAGAATATCACAGACTGAGTGATTTATAATGAACAAAACCTACTGACTTATAATTCTGGAGGCTGAAATGTCCAACATCAAGCTGCCAGCCTCTTGCATGGGCCACTTTGCAGCGTATTACACAATGGAAGGCAACCATAGAGGAAGGGCAAAGAAAGGGTGTGACAGAAAGAGAGGGAGAGAGAGAGAAAGGAGACAGAAATGTCCCTTTGACAAAAACCTATTCCAGAGATAATGAACTCACTCTCAGGATAACAGAATTAATCCAGTCATGAGGACAGAGTCTTTGTGGCCTGATCTCCTCTTAAAGGTCCTCTCTCATTATTAGTGTTTCAATGGTAATGAAATTTCAACATAAGCATTAGAGAGGACAAAGTCAGTACAAGTGTCAGCAAGAAATATGCCAGAAAGTACAGAAAGTTCAGAAAAACATTATGAAAGATTTATGTCGCTAGTGCACAGAAAGTTTTCACATCTGTAGTTATTGTAATTCAGGGTTCTCAAATCTCCTAGATAGGGGAGATGACATTTCATCCACTGTCAGTTCAAGGTTGATTTGGCTAGAAAGGTTTGGAGGTTATATTTTTAACTCTCTGTGAATAAGTGGTAGTAGTCATTGTCACTGGGGTGGGGAAGGCAAGAGGCCTGATGAACTTAGGGACACAGTTCTGAGAATTGGCCTCTCCATTGCTATCCAGCTGAGTACTTCCATCCTTCTTCTAAAATGTCACTTCAGTAGACCCACCATCACTGAGCTCACACTGCACCCAACACCATTCAGCCCTTCCTTATGTGAGGCAGACACCCACAAAAATGTCTGAGGGGTGGTCTTATTCAAAGGGTAAGATAACCTATTTGTCCACCCAAGAAAAGCTGAAAACGCCTATCCCAGGTTATTTTGAGAACTTACATCTTAAACTTTGAACTTCAGTAACAAGAGATAAACACATTAAGTCTGACAAAAATATTCATTCCCAGAAGAAACTGCAAAAGATTTATGATCCTTATCTTCACTGGTTATTGAAATTCATATTTGTTTGGTCCTTTGGGCATAGAGTTATTTGAACTAAGAATAATTTATTAATTTAGAGGATGCCAATTACCAGTTTTTAGAACAGACCTACTCTATAATTTACAAACTTTGATGATTGATATATCTCCCCAAAACCTACCTTCAGAATGATTATTTAAGCCAAAGGTCTGGTATTGTCAGAAAAATGAGTAAACCACTGTTTTAAAAATAATTCAGATTTACTTAAAGTGGCTATTCTTTTTCAAAACTTTATAGTGTAGTCAATGAAAACTACAGGCTTGTTTCAATCTTGTTAAAAGCCATTGTGTTTGTGTGTGTGTGGTACATGTATATATATGTACACCCTTGGTAACTATGGAAATGAACAAAACAGTTTCCAAAATTGGGGAAATCTTTGTTTACCCAGTGGGGAGGGCAGGAGGAACTCACCCTGAATATGGAACTTACAAATGAACCAGTGCAGAGCTTTTCGAAGAAAACCAAAAATGGAATCAGAAATCTGAATAACTAAGACCCTTACAAATCATAGATGATCATAAATATAAACCATAAAATGATCATGTCAGGCTTTGAATTTTCTAGGCTTCTATGAAATCACCTTTTCCTTTGTGTTTTGTTCTCGAGGAAGCATAGAAACAAATCTATAGCCGCGTTACCTGTTGCAATTGCAGGTACCTGGTGACGTACAGTTCCAAGTGTGACTCGCTCACACTGCAGCCCCCCAGTTGCTCTCCTATAGCTTCAACTTGTTCCAATCCTTGTGTTCATTATTGTATTTATTACATCTTTTCAAATAACTGATACAAATTCATTAAGAAGAAATGTCAATATAAGTTAACAAATAATATGTGCCTTTTGTGTGCATTTATCTAAATATAGCATATGGAACTTTTAATGACTAAAAAATAAACATGCTTGCCTTGTCTATACACATATGCACTTATAACATTACCTCTTTACTTGTTTTATTCTGAAGAAGAGCTACCAGGACCATGTCCTATTTTGATTTCAGGAAGGTGTTTTACCTCCACGTATATCGGCAGCCTTGGACTCTTCATTGAAGCCTACAACCAGCGGGGTCAGGCAGAGCCTCAAATGAAGTCCCAGAATAGACAGCCATGGCAGGATGTGAAAGTAAGGGGTTTACTTGGGATGTGATCCTTGGAAGTACTGTGACAAAATGAGGAAGTAGAAGTAATTTCATGATGGATCAATAAGTTGGTACTACAGTGGAAAGCCAGGCTCAGCCTCATGGGGGATTACTAGGTGACAGTTATGATATATCTCAGAGAGGTCCAAGCAAGAAGCTGAACTGATTTCCCACCAACTCTCATGTCACTGAAGACTGTTCCACAGGGCATTGGCTTCCCAATACTTGTAGCCGGCCCTGTGTGGGGTTCAGATCTTCATCTCAGCAACCTGTGACATTTGTTGTGGGTGTTTGCCTTTGATAGAAATAGCTAGTACCCAAGGTACATGAGGGAGGCATCAGAAGGACTGCTACAGAAAGCAAGAGAGAGAACAGAACACAAAGGGGCTTCATCTTCTTCATTCATTCTTTGCAAAACTTGATAACCTTTATTATTCAGTTTTATTTTTTGGAAAACAGAAGGTAAACAGTGGTTCAAACAGTATAAGGTCATCCTATTTTAGCTCCTTCAATTATAAATTCTATTCTAGGCTACTCAACACATTCAGACATCAGGGCATGAACATATTTCAAAGGCAAATCTAAACACCTCTCAGGCCATCACTGGGGTGTATTCCTGCTGCTTTAAAAAAAAAAAGTGTGGCGTGTGGCTTTTGGAGAATCAAATTTTGTGAAACAATCTTGCAAGCTATGGGGCAAAGTAGAGCCATCAGAATAAATCTTTAGCTACCTTTCCAGCAAATACTTCTTTCATTGCTTTCTATACAACACAGTCAGCCAAATTCTGTCTGGTTCCCATGCAATATTTTCCCCATCTTCTCCTGAGATAATCTTTTCTTGAGGCCGTCTGTCCTGATCCTTTTATATCTCCAACAGTCAGTTTCTGTCAAACTTGTGGGAAATAAAAGATTTTTTTACAGATGCTGAGGAAAGATCAGAGGCACAAACTTTGTTTAAAATTCCAAAATCGATATTTTTTCTTTTTTTAAAAAAAGGGATGAAAAACCCCAGGAAACCTTCAGGTTGTCTAAGAAGGCCTCAGTTCAAAGGTAGTAATTCAGGGATGAATCTAAGGATCTGAGTGTCAATAGCATCTAGGTTTGATAGGAAAACAACGATCTTTTTCAGGGTGCCTTGGGACTATTTGACTTTTTGACCACTGTACAAGGTGAAACAGTGAGCAAAGGCACTACGGCCATTGGAAGAGTGTGAAGAGGAAAATCACTTTTCCCACCTCCCTCTACCACCCACTGCTTAATTTTTCTGGAGGAAAAACTTAAAGCAATGTGAGATTAGAGACCCCTGCAGTTTATCCAAAGACTCCATTTTAATTCATAGCCATATTAGTAGGGCCTGAAACGTTAATTGAATAAGGAGACCACTAGTGTGCATCTTGGTAATATATCTACATGGTCTTCAAGTTTTGGGAGAAAAAGAAAGGGTTGGGTGCGTTTTTTGTTTTGTTTTGATTTTTTGTGGAAACTTCTGGAAACAACTCTTTGCGAGGTTCACTCTTATAAACAAAAATATAATGGCTTCACCTGTGTAGTTTATCCAATTTTGTGTTTCATGTCAGAAATATATCTTCCTCAAATCTTCTGAGACAACTCTGAATCACAGGACCTCTTCCTGCTATCATACTACTCTAGGCTATAGAAGAATCTTGGAGTCTAAATTGTCCTGTTCTTCTAAAGGTCGGAAGACCTTCCTTGACAGCAGCTCTTTTGATTTTGTTGTTCTGGACATTTTCTCCATCCCTGGAACTTCATTCTCTGTCTGAGCAGGAAACTTGCCTGGATGTCAACATGGATACCTGGGTCAGGTTGTTTCTAGAATGTACTCTCTGTGTAACAGAGCCTTTGCTCGCTGGGTCTCCCCAAGTTTTGAAGCCTGTATAAGCAAGGCCTTTACCTCTTTCATTTGTCTGTAGGGGCCTGGATAGATGTCCATGTTGCAATAATCCCTAAAAAGCTGTGGCCCAGAATTCTTGATTATCCATATTGTCCGGGGCTACAGCTCAACACATTAATGGGAGAGGCCCCTAAGACAGAGGATGGAGTCATTTCATGGGCCCAGGATAAGGATGCTAAATAAATACCTGGCTCTTATAATACACAAAGGATTCTGTCTCTCAGCAGAAATTTCTAAGCAATCAGTGTGGACTTTATGCCTAGGCCAGAGTTATCTGTAGTTTGTCATTTCTATAGCCAGTGCCAATAGATTAAACTTTGGTGAAACATCTCGAGTACCTAGTGAAAGTCTTGCTGCAGAGGTGAGCACTTAGGGGAGCAAGTGCCATGAGCTGGCCATGAGCTGTAGGGTAAAGCAACAGCCCTGAAGACATGAGGGAGCTGAGTAGGAAGAAATAGTAGGTGGATCACATGGAAGGATCACAAGCCACCAAGTCTCTATTGTGGGAATGGCCCAATGGCATTCAGATTCTGGGTTTTATCTAAATCCAATACTCCAGCTTTCCTTGCTCAGGAACTTAGGGTTAGAGCAACAGAGAATGCATTAGTTTAAATCTGGGAAGTTTCTCAATAGCAATACAAGGATATGCAGGGAGAAGTCTCATTCCTTCTTCCTCCTTGGTGTGGGATGCCCGTACTTGATGGTGCCACCCCACTCATCTTGATCATGGTGGTGAGCACACCTCATCAAGAGCTATGACTCCTTTTGAAGAAGTACTTTCACCAGGCTCTAGAAATATCTCTTCTTTATCACAGAGAAGAAAAATACATTCTGATAAATAACCAACATTCAAAGAGGACTGCTTTAATGTCACATTAACAGTGAACAAGTAGATGTTTTGTTAACTTCAAATCCACATTTCCAATTTTTTTT